>BQNB010032672.1:0-12897 GCA_026074375.1 Tanacetum coccineum | reverse complement strand
TAATACATATATGAGGCTAATTATGAGTGTATAAATATGATTTAGTGATTGGATGCCACCTCAACGATGACATGGCACATACATAGCATTTAATTTCGAAATTCACATATCTTTTGATTTTGAAAAAAATATATTTCAAGATAATCCTCAATCATGATAGAACATTATCATAAAACCAACATATGGATCATAACATCATACGTTATGATTAATACCACTTAGTATTTAATATCACTTGGATTTAGAGATATTACGTAATAGGTTGTGTATTTGTATCAAACACATTGGATATACCATACATTTATTTCATTAACCAACTGTTGCGGGATGTCACCAATCTGTTACTTAATTTATATACATCACTATCTATTCAAATAGTGATGTTCACCATATTTATATGTAAAATCGTTTTTATTCGTATAAATTATATGGCATATTTGTTATTTGATATACTCAATTATAAATTTGATGTTTGATTAATATTAGAAACAGACGATTTCATGGATTTTAGTGTTGTGTTTATCACGTTAAGTATTTTAATGATTGTTGGGTTGTTATTTTTTTGGTTATGGTACTCTTTTTTTCTTAAAACCCTAACATGTAACATGTTGCATGTTAATCTTCTAACAATATCTATGTTGGGATTAAAAGCCTTCTTGAAGTTACTGCTACTCAGTTAATGCTACTGGTGTATAAGTTACTACAACTAGTATTTAGAGTTAATGCTGCTGGTATAAAAGTTACAACTCCTGAAAGATTACAACTGCTGGAAGAGTTTATGCTGACAGAGAAGAGATCAAAGACTTATCAGAGAAAGAATAAAGATTTCTTGAAGATCAAGATTACTTAATTGATAAGGATTGTTATTTATAGAATAGATCATAGAGAATATTCTAAGTTTTAGGAATACATTGTAAATCGACTTGGACTCCTTGGTGTATAAAAGGAGGTCCTAGGGCATAGAGTTGTATGTACCAAAAATGAGTCATTCATAGAATTGTCATAGCTTCAAGGTTTTGTAACCCTAATACTAGTTAGAGTATTCTTATTAATATATTGAAGCTTTGTTTGTTAATCTGTGTGTTCATTAGAATTACTGTTCTATTGCATTTCCTTTTATTATCAAAGATTAGATTCACGCATATCTTTCAATATATTTTACAAAAGTTTTTATCATAGTTATGTCAGGATTTATCTTGCATAACTAACACTTATATAAGCTAAGGATTCAAGATCTATTCACGTGGTAATCAACAAGTGGTATTCAGAGTTGTTGAGAAGCTTGAATAAGAAGAAAGAAACTGCTTTTACACCACAAGGTCTGTTTGTTTATAAAGAGAATGGATCAAGGACTCAGCACTTAATGGTGGCTGCAATCAAAAGTGCAATATGCTCAAACCCAGGTGAGTATGAGCTTTAGAGGATGAGGATGGAACAGTACATCCAGATGATTGATTATTCTCTATGGGAAGTCATAGAGAATGGTAATGCACCTCCAATAACAAAGTGTTGAAAGGCGTTGAGACCTTTAATTGCTCTCCCTACAACATTTGCTGAAGTAAAGCAAAAAGGAGGTTTGAATTGAAGGCAAAGAAAAGAAGCAACTTTTATTGATGGGCATCCTAATGAACGTAATTTAAAGTTTTACTCCATCAAAGATTCCAAGTCATTGCTCAGGGGTTGAGAAGAGGTTTGGAGGGCATGCTGCTAATTAAAGACTCAGAATTGAATCTTTCTAAAGCAGGCAGTATGAAAATTTTACTGCATCTAGCTCAGAGGTGTTAGATCAAACCTTTGATAGGCTTTAAAAGCTTATCAGTCATTTGGAGATTCATGGTGAAAGTATCTCACAAGAAGATGTGAATCAGAAGTTCTTAAGAAGTCTATCACCAGAATGGAACACATATGCTGTTGTATGGAGGAATAAGTCTGAATTAGAGACAATGAGTATGGAAGATCTCTACAACAATCTTAAAGTATATGAACCAGAAGTTAAAGGGACATCAAGCTCAAGCACAAACACACAAAATATAGCCTTTGTGTCCTCAAACAGCACCAGCAGTACAATTAGAGCAGTTAATACTGCTCATGGTGCTAGAACTGCTAGCACTTAAGCTACTGTTGTTAACTCAACAACAATTGACAACTTAAGTGATGCCGTCATCTATGCTTTCTTTGTATGTCAACCAAATAGTCCACAGCTTGACAATGAGGACTTGCAACAAATTCATCCTGATGATTTAGAAGAGATAGATTTAAGGCGGCAGATGGCTATGCTAACAATGAGAGCAAGGAGATTCTTGAAGAAAACTAGAAGGAAGTTTACTGTGAATGGTAATGAGACCATTAGGTTTGATAAGTCCAAGGTGGAGTGTTACAACTGCCATAAAAGGGGACACTTTGCAAGGGAGTGTAGGGCTCCAAAAACCAAGAAAACAAGAATAGGGAAGACACAAGAAGGGTTATGCCAGTGGAGATAACTACTTCTAATGCTTTGATGTCTTTTGATGGTTTTGGTTATGATTGGAGTGATCAAGCAGGTGAAGGTCCAACTAACTTTGCACTCATGGCTTACTCTTCTACATGTTCTAACTCTGAGGTATCTACTGACTTAAACTGTTCATCATCTTGTTTGGAAAATGTTAAAATTCTTAAAGAACAAAATGAACAACTGTTAAAAGACTTAAGGACATCTAAGTTAAATGTTATTGCTTATAAAACAGGTTTAGAGTCTGTAGAAGCAAGACTTCTAGTTTATAAGAAAAATGAGTCTGTTTATGAGGAAGATATCAAGGTCTTAAAATGTGAGATTCATTTAAGAGAAGTAGCCATTACAGAGCTTAGGAGAAAGTTGGAACTGGCTCAAAAACAAAAAGATGAAATTCAGCTAACAGTAGAAAATTTTGAGAATTCATCTAAAATCTTAAGCAAACTAATAGACTGTCAAATAGTTGATAAGTACAAAACAGGTATAGGGTATAATGTTGTTCCACCTCTTTATACAGGAAACTTTATGCCTCCAAAACCTGATTTGTCATTCTCTGGTCTAGAAGAGTTTGTGAATGAGCCTATAGTTAGTAAGCCTACAGTTAAGAAGCCTGTAGTTGAGACTTGTGAAGCTAAGGCTAGTGCAGACAAGCCTAAGGTTGTTAGGAAGAACTTTGGTCCCCCACTTATTGAAGATTGGATATCAGATATTGAGGATGAATCTGAGCCAAAGCCTAAGATAGAGAAGAAAACTGTTAAACCTAGTTTTGCTAAAATAAAGTTTATTAAATCTAAAAAGCAAGTAAAATCTCCTAGGAAAACAACTGATAAACAAGGTGATCAAAATAGGCTGAACACACATAGTCCTAGAGGAAACCAAAGAAACTGGAATTACATGATGTCTCAAAGATTAGGGAGTAATTTTGAGATGATTAACAAAGCTTGCTATGTGTGTGGAAGTTTTGATCACCTGCAGTGTGATTGTGATAATCATCAGAGACAGTTTAATAATAAAAAGATGGTAAAACCAGTGTGGAACTATACTTAAAGGCTGAATCACTAGAATTTTTCTAGAATGACTCATCCAGTCCTAAAAGGAACATGGTTCCAAAAGCAGTAATAATGAAGTCTGCCCTAGTATCAGTTAATATTGCTAGACAAGTTAATACTGCGCACACAAAAACAACAGTGAATGGTGCTAGTCCAATGTCAAATCTTTCTAAAATAGCACATTCAACTGTTAAGAGGCCCATTAATAAGAACACAACTTTTAAAAATAGTAATAAAAGGGATAATACTGTTAGGGGTAACAATGTTAATACTGCTAGGCCAAAAGCAGTAGTTAATGCTGTTAAGGGAAATAATGTTAATGCTGTTAACGCCTCAGCTTGTTGGGTTTGGAAACAAAGACTAAAGTTTTAAACCATGTTTCCAAACACAACAGTACATCAATGAATTTTAAAAGATTTGATTATATTGATGCACAAGGCAGATCCAAGTCAGTGATGGCTTAGGCCCCCAAAAGAGAATGATTTTCTTACCTTATGTGTAGGGCAATCTACAGCAATATTTGCAGGAGAAAGGATTAATTGACAGTGGATACTCAAGGCACATGACAGGAAACATGTCCTATCTTACCGACTTTAAGGAAATTGATGGAGGATATATTGCCTTTGAAGGTAACCTCAAAGTAGGGAAAATCACAGGCAAATGTATAATCAAAACTGGTAATTTAGATTTTAAGAATGTGTATTTTGTAAGAGAGTTAAAGTTTAACCTCTTTAGTGTCTCACAAATGTGTGACAAAAAGAATAGTGTTCTCTTTAATGACACTGAATGTATTGTTTTATCTCCAAACTTTAAGTTAACTGATGAAAGTCATGTTTTGCTTAAAGTTCCTAGAAAGCACAATATGTATAGTGTTGATTTAAAGAATATTGTTCCTAAAGGAGGTCTAACTTGTCTCTTTGCAAAAGCCACATCTGATGAATCTAAACTTTGGCATAGAAGGCTTGGACACATAAATTTCAAAACTATGAATAAACTGGTTAAGGGAAATCTTGTAAGAGGTTTACCTTCAAAACTTTTTGAAAACAATAAAACTTGTGTTGCTTGTAAAAAAGGAAAGCAACATAGAGCTTCTTGTAAGTCTAAAACAGTAAGTTTAATCAACCAACCTTTACATATGTTGCACATAGATTTGTTTGGTCCAACATTTGTAAAAAGCTTAATGAAAAAGATGTATTGCCTAGTTGTCACAGATGATTACAGTAGGTTTAGTTGGGTTTTCTTTCTAGCTACTAAGGATGAGACTAGTGGCATTCTTAAGTCCTTTATAACTGGAGTAGAAAATCTAATAGATCAAAGGGTTAAGGTAATTAGGTGTGACAATGGAACTGAGTTCAAGAATAAGGAGATGAATCAGTTTTGTGAGAGAAAAGGTATTAAGAGAGAATTTAGTGTAGCTAGAACTCCTCAACAAAATGGAGTAGCTGAGAGGAAAAATAGAACACTAATTGAGGATGCTAGGACAATGCTAGCTGATTCTAAGCTACCTACTACTTTTTGGGCTGAAGCAGTTAATACTGCTTGCTATGTGCAAAATAGGGTATTAGTAACTAAGCCTCATAACAAGACCCCTTATGAACTTTTTCTTGGTAGAAAACCAGCTTTAGGCTTTATGAGACCATTTGGGTGTCCTGTTACAATTCTTAATACCATAGATCACTTAGGCAAGTTTGATGGTAAGGCTGATGAAGGATTCTTTGTTGGGTACTCAATCAATAGTAAAGCATTTAGAGTATTCAACAAACTAAATATTTGAAGAGAACTTGAGCATGTCCAGTTTAGTGAGGATACACCTAATATTGCAGGAAGTGGACCAAATTGGCTTTTTGATATTAATGCACTAACAAAGTCAATGAATTATAAGCCAGTTTTTGCAGGAAAGCAGTTTAATGTAAGCAATGTACAAAATCATGTATGATGCCGGTAAAGTCAAGGGACTGGAGATAGTACCTGGGCAAAGTGCGATTAACATTCTGCTAACCATAGTGGACTGTTATCCATCATTCTCTCCAAAGTTCAAAAAGAGTTCTCCTGATGATGGAATCAAAACCATCAATGTATTATGAGAAGAAGGTTGATGAATGATTCCAAGAAAAGATGGTGAAAGTATATATCAGAGAAGGAGATGAATAAGTTAACAACACTAACAATGTTATGCTTCTAGCATTAAATAAAGTTAGATGCTATTGGTGGAGAAAATAAGCATGTGACTTCCAGTTGATGCCAAATAAGCCTGACTTAGAAGATATCGTCTATTCAGATGATGATGAAGATGTTGGTGCAGAGGCTGACATGAACAATTTGAATGCATTTATGCCTGTCAGTCCTATTCCAACTACAAGAATACACAAAGATCATCCAGTTGAACAAATTATTAGAGACTTGAATTCAACACCTTAAACAAGAAGAATGACAAAGAATTTAGAGGAATATGGGTTTGTTGGTACTACTCTTAAACAAAGAATAAACCATAAAGACCTTCAAAACTGCTTGTTTGCTTACTTTTTATCACAGGAAGACTCCAAAAAGGTAATTCATGCATTGAAGGATCCAAGCTGGATAGAGGCTATGCAGGAAGAGCTTCTACAATTCAAGTTACAAGAAGTTTGGACTTTAGTGGATTTACCAAATAGAAAAAGGGCTATAGGCACTAAATGGATTTTCAGGAATAAAAAGGATGAAAGAGGAATTGTGATTAAAAATAAAGCAAGATTGGTTGCTTCGAGGGTACACACAAGAAAAAATAGGATTGAGTAATAAATGAAGTCTTTGCCCCTGTTGCGAGAAGTTGAAGCACGATTAGGCTAGTTCTGACTTATGTTCATTTAAAGATTATTAGTGATGTTATCAAAATGGCTGTAAAAAGTAGTTTTTCTCATATAGGACAAGATTAAAGATACGAGGTGTAAGTATGTCAACAACCAGGTGATTAAACAGATCCAGACTTTCCTGATAGAGTGTACAAGGTTAAAAAAGCACTGTATGGACTACATCAAACTCCTAGAGCCTGATATGAAACCTTGTTTAACACACCTTTTGGACAATTATTTCAAAGAGGGAAAATTAACAAAACTTATGTCATCAAAGGGACAAAGGTGATATTTGCTGGGCCAAGTGTATGTGGATGATATCATCTTTGTTCAACAACAGAAGGAGATGTTTCAATGCATTGAGAAGTTGAGCATGAAAATTTTAGAGTGACTCTATGGGAGAACTTACATTCTTTTTAGGATTATAAGTACAACAGAAGAAGGATGGCATATTTATTAGTCAAGATAAATATGTTGGTGAAATTCTAAAGAAATTTGGGTATACAGAAGTCAAGACTGCAAGCACGCCAATGGAAACTCAAAAGCCTTTGCTCAAGGATGAAGATGGTGAAAAAGTGGTTGTTTATATGTATAGGTCAATGATTGGTTCATTGATGTATCTTACATCTTCAAGACATGACATCATGTTTGCAGTGTGTGCATATGTTAGATATCAAGTCAAGTACCAAAGGTATTCACTCTTCACGATGTAAAAACGGATTTTTAGGTACTTAAAAGGTCAACCAAAATTGGGCCTTTGGTATCCAAAAGATTCTCCTTTTGATTTGGTAGCATACACTGATAGTGATTATGCTGGAGCAAGCTTGGATAGGAAGTCTACAACAGGAGGTTGTCAATTCCTTGAAAGTAGATTAATATCATGGCAGTGCAAGAAACAGACTACGGTTGCAAATTCCACAACAGAAGCTGAATATGTGGCTGCTTCAAGTTGCCGTGGACAAGTGCTTTAGATTCAGAATCAACTACTTGATTATGGGTATAATTTTATGCATACCAAGATTTTTATTGACAATAATAATACTATTTGCATAATTAAAAATCCTGTTTTTCATACAAAAACAAAGCATATAGAGATTAGACACCATTTTATTAGAAATTGCAATGATAAGAAATTGATTCAAATGGTCAAAATCCATACTGACAAGAATGTTGCAGATTTGCTTACAAGAGCTTTTGATGTAAGTAGATTTCAATATTTGATTGCTAGTATTGAAATGCTAAATCCTTAAAAGTCTTTTATCTCTTTATGTTTTTGTAGAGTTTTATATGAATTAGTACTGTTATTCATGTCATTAAAAGTTTCTGCTGTTAAGTATAATTAGTACTTCTAGTTATACTTAATACTGCTGAGTTTCTGCTATTAGTTATACTTAATACTGCTAGTATAATTAACACTGTGATATTTGAGAAAATTGCTATGGCTTGTATTTTCTTGGTTTTTGGACTAACATTTTGTAGAAAAAGCAAAGAAAGGTGTTAGATTTATTATTAGTAAAAATAGACAGAGAGTTTTGGTGACACTACAAGAAAGCAAGATTTATAGGACGCCGAGTAGTGTCTTATCAGGTTACTTTATAGGACCTTTAGCATAATAGGACCAATGATATAAGTGTCACATATAAAGGCGTTATATAAAGTGTAGAATTTATTAGGACACTTAAAAGCATCCTTACAAGTGCCAATATTATGAAACAAACAAAATAGTCCCATAAAGAATTTTATACGACACAATTTGTGTCCTAGTTGACAAGTTAAGAGGAAGCTTTAAAGTGTTTTAAGATATGCTAACCTTCAATCACGTATTGAGACGTTTTCATGCGTCCTAAAAGGTTTTTTCTTAGGACGAAATTGTGTGTTGCATTAACCTTTATTTGACTGCAAGAGAAACTTCGTAATATACATGTGTCTGTTGGGACCAAATTTGGTGTCGTGACATATTATAAGACGCTTTCTATTTTTACATAATTTTGTTTTCAATATACTTTTATGCGACAGTTGTATGTCTTACGAACAATTCTAATTGAACACTATATAAAACATAACATATAAGAGATTAATGAGTCAAAGCACGAAAAAGCATTAAGAAATTTTATATACATAACAAAAGTTTTAACCCGATTAAGGTTAACATCATCGAAAATAGTCATTCAAATTTTATTACACGGGAATTAAACAACAAACTAAAGTTGAAGTAAATTAATCTAAGTCATCTTGGATCATCTTCATGAATCATCCTCACGTACCACCTACAATTATACAACCCAAAAACATAAGATATCAAAAGTGTACCTATTTAATTTTTAACACCAAGTTGTATATACAGAAACATGTATACAAAAATATATAAATAATCTGAGTCGCTAGTGTCATTGCTAATCACAGCCCATATATACCAAAACATATAGATAAAATTGGTCAAATAGCTGCACCACAAGTCTTAACGATTCAATAAAATCCTAGGCATGTATACACATAGGGCGGGGCTTATTTTTTATTGGTCTTTAGTCATACAGTAGAAAATTGGTAGTGAGTGGTGGCTGAGCTTTAAATGTAATAGTAATCTAGTGTGGTTTTTAAAAACATTGATATGTAAAAATGTAAAACAACATAGCTCAACAAGTGGGTTGGGATTGCAGCCCCGACCCATTACTCACATTAAATCCTACATGTTCATAAGTTTAATAAGTTGACATACCGAAACAAAAGGGCAAGGCTATGCAACAGTTGGTTCACGTCCACTTGGAGAAGCAAGCACGAAACAATTCCCTTCTTGTTAGTTCACATCCACCTAAAGATTCTTGTTTCACAAAAAAATCTCAGTACATATTATCGTAATATTTAACATTAACACTTGTAAAATTCGCCTTATTTTTTTCACTAAATCTCTGTAGTAAAAAAACGATCTAAATATCATCTAAATATATACTAGCATGTTCTCTAGCAACAACCAAGTGTATCTACATTTTGCAATGGCGGAACTTATGTTTACTACTACTGATTAATCAACACACAATAGGGAATGAAATCTAGCTTTTAATAACAACACAATATGGTCTTTTGGTTATGAATGCCAACTGAATAACTTTTATTTTGTTTGATCAATGAAAAAAATAACCATTTCAGCCTTGCAGGTTCATTTGATCCATGAGTGATGGTTAGGTAACCATTAGATGTTCACAAATAAAACTTGCTTGTAAAGTTAGTATCTCAAGTATTCGCCAACTTCTTTAGTCTATCGCGTATATAAGTAAAGAGGAGTGGACTTTGTGTTTTGGCAACACCATAAGTTAAGAAGAAATAGAGGTTTTTTATCACGTCATACAACAAATATTCAATATAAAGGCATCAATCACAAATGTTAACTGCATATAGTTATATATTCTAAAAAGTTATATGTATTTGATCTCCACTAAGATGTCTATACGGATATACCCCTAGTCAAGTCAAACTTATTTTCTTGGAATAAAACAGGTACATATATTTTTTTGTACAACCATCTTCTAAAAATATTACAAAAGTCCTCGCATTAAAATTATGTTTAATTGACTATTCAACTAAATGATTAAACATTGCAGAAATGGGCATGGACTAAGGAATGTCAATGTAACAGTATTCGAGTTTATATATGCACACAGTAGCAATTTATATATGCAGGCCTAAAGTCAAACTCAAGTAATAAGCTTAGAGATATAACAAAAGTTCAGGCCATCTACTTATCATTTACTCAATTACACATGTCATAAAGAATCAAACAAAATTAATCAAAGAACAAAAAGCTAGGGTTTCAATATCTCGAAAATGATCATATAAGTCATATTATGCTTAGAGTAGAATGGTAAACAATCCCAATCCATTAGACCAATCCTATAGCCTATAGATAGGATAAATAGTAAAACTACTTATAAATACAATACCTATACCTGATGCAAAATAATACTAAAACAATAAGCTAAAGAAAGAGGGAATACTCTACCCCCGGTAACTAAATATTTTGAGATCAGTTTACCTTATAATTATATGGACTTTGAATCAAATTATTCTAGATCACTGCTCATTTACCTCTGTAATTAAAGATTTTTGATCAATTTACCTTACAATTTACTTTAAAAGAGAGGAATACTCTGCCTCCATATTACTCTACCACCTTCGTAAGTACCAAAGGGACTTTGCAAGAATTTGTTGATTTTAATTGTGTAGAGAGATAATAGAGGAGAAACTGAGATCCGATATAAATGGTGAGAAGGGAAGAAGAAGGGTTTTTGTTTTGGGCTTTACAAAGGGGCGGGATTACATGAAAATAAATAAAAAAATAGAGTAAAAAAGGGCGGGGAGGTTGCGAAATTTATATTGTTTTACCAAAAAAATTTGTTTTATCAAAAAAAGTTATTTTACAAACATTTGACTTATGTAAAATAGTAATGGTACGTTGATCAAAATTTTTCATCAATATGTTTGAGATTCATAACGAGTAATTCAATATAAGTTATAAATTACATGAAGTTTTTTATTAGATTTAGAATGTAATCGAGTCAATTATAATACAAAACTTCACATAACGTTTTTTATGTTAACATGTTAGGGTGCCTAAAATTTTTGTCAATTGGTCCACACAAAGTTGAGTTTAAATCGGCACACAACTCAAATCACGTAAAGATTTTTCATTTTGAAAAGTTCGTGTAACCGCTTTATGTTTATATTCCCCAAACGTAATATGAACTTGTCAAGCTTGTCTTGATTGTTGAATTGAAATATTATTTAGTTGACTATGAAACTCAATGATCAAAAGTTTACTTGAGTTGGATCGATCTTTCATTTTCTTGAATTTGAGTTCAATGAGTCAAATGACACTTTCACTAGGGTGATCAACGTGTGACAAACCCGAAACCCCGAAACCCCCCCCCCCCCCCCCCCCGAACCGTAAAACCGATGGGGGGTGATTTGAGGAAAATGTGAACCGAACCGAAGTTAACCTAGCAAAACTGAAACCAATATGAAGTAACCTAGCAAAACCGATTTAGATAGTTTAGGTGTAATTTTTCTTGGTCCTGAACCGAACCGAGCAAAACCCAAACCGAAAACATATTATATAAAGCCAAAAACCAAACCGAATAAGGTCGGTTTTGGTTCCGTTGCGCTCGGCCGATTCGGCTATGTATTAATCGGAATGGTTTAGTTTTCGGTTGACTTTGCGCAGCCCTACTTTCAGCCTAAATGGTTCCAAGTGTGGTGTAGGTTTTAATATATTGTAAAAGAAACTAGTAACCCCAAAGTAACGTTAGTATACATCTACATAATAATTTTGAGTTTGTAAAATACGATAATAACGTATATCAAATGTGTTAGAACTCATATACATTAGGTTTCCTATAAGGTCAAATATAACAAGACACAAACGAACTAGTACTTGATAAAAATTGTGATAATAAGACTAAAATATCAAGTGTCATATAAAATTTCTTTAATAATAGGACCAACGTAAATAAGTGTCCCATAAAACTTAGTTAATACGACATGTATACTAAGTGTCTTATTAGAATTCTTCATTATACGACCGAACCATATAAATGTCCTATCAAATCAAATCTAACAGGACGCATATAAATGTGTCATATTAGATTACATATAATATGACCTCTACTGCTTAGAGTCCTATAAAACAAAGATAAGAAGAGACCTTAAATAGCAATTGTCGATAAGAAAAACTCATCTAAAAAAACTAATACATGAAATGTCCTATTAAGTTCAATGATAATAGGACTTATAAACTAACTCGTCATATTAGATGAATTTTTAGGACGCCGCTTAAAAAAGTGTCACGAGAAAAGGTCCTAAAAGGCACCTTTTTTGTAGTGTGAGAAAAAGAATTGAGAGAATTTGTGAGAATAAAAACAGAAAGAGAGTTGTGTGAATTAAAAACAGACAGAGTGATTTGGTGAGTAAAAAAATTAAGAGAAGTGGTAAGTTGAAAAACAGAAAGAGAGTTGAATATACATAGTGTTTGGAATGGAATTGAAATTTAGTGTTGTTAGGCATAAACTTACTACTGCTGTTGGAAGTTAATGCTGCTAGGCATAAACTTACTACTGCTGTTGGAAGTTAATGCTGCTAGGCATAACTTACTACTGCTGTTGGAAGTTAATACTGCTAGGCATAACTTAATACTGTTGTTAAAAGTTAATGCTGCTAGGAATAAACTTACAACTGCTGGTGAACGTTAATGCTGTTGAGGGTATTTTCATAAATACTTTGATTAAGGGTTTCAATCAATCTTTCAATCGATTTCACTCTTTCAAATACTCTCTAATCTTAAACCCTAACTCAATTTCATCATCTATTATCAAAACCCAACACAATGACGACCCTAAAGTTCGTTGATACTCATAATCTGGTCGTGTTTTTGGAAAAACCCACAGAAAGTGATGGGTTTGAGCAAATTGTGGATTTTTTGAATGCTCACACCATAAAATATGCGTTAACCATTAAACTCACTATATATATATCTTGCATTGAG
>BQNB010032671.1:22102-45416 GCA_026074375.1 Tanacetum coccineum | reverse complement strand
ACTAATATTACATCTTAAGTCCTTGGTTGTTTCTTCTTTCTTCATTGTTGCATATAAGGTTTTGTAATCATCAAATCAGAATTCCCAACAAATATTCTAAAATAAAAGCTGACGACCTTATCACAATCTTAACCGGGGAAGGTTGATATAGCATAATGATAGTAAATAGCCACGTCAAGCAACCTGAGTAAATATGTTGAGTCTTAGGAAGATTATACTCTAGAACTTTGGTCCAGAGAGTCTAATATTGTTATGAGTTTCATTGGAAAGTTTGGAATTATTGTATCATCGTTCGGGCCATCATAATTCAGAAGTCATTCAGTAAACGTTTGAGGAGCTAGGGCACTTTAAATCGTAAACCCAACAACTCAGTCAGAACATAATACCAAGATGAAACTCCTTAATATGAAGCTCCCTAGTATTGTGATATGATATAATCGGTTTTAAGCGTTTTAATCAATATCTGGAAATGTTAAGCACGAGAAGCGTTAATTAAAGTTATGTCTTGTAAGGTTTTAAACATGATTTTATACTTTTTCAAAATGTTACATTTTAGACCATTGAGTTTGAAAAGTGGCAGATTTACCCTTGGAGTTTGCACTTTTATGACTTTGGTCCTTTAACTTTAAAAGACATACCAAGTAAACCTTGCACTTTGAAAAGTGACATAATAGACCCCTATAGTTATAACTTTGATAAAATGACATATTCAGCCCCTTTAGTTATAAGTTTTAGAAAGTTACGATATATACCCCTTGCATGGATTATAATTACAAAACATGTCCAAATTGCCATGCAAGCTTATTTTAACATTTCAATAGACATTTATAAGTTATAATAACTAAATATGAAGATTTAACGCAACGCTAAGTTTAAAATAACTGGTTCGTTAAGCTAGGGAAGCAAAAGGGGAAAATTAGGGTTTTAAACGTTAACGTGAGCCGGTTTTAAGTTCAAATTCCTTTATTAATCAATAAAGTGGTTATTTTAACATTAGTTAAGCATGCTATGATAGATTATAACAATATTTAATCATTATAACATTTAGTTTTAATAAAAACATAAAATTAGGGTTTCGGGTGTACGGTTTTAGATCAAAATGGAAATTGAGCATGAATTGAGTTATGAAACTTTAACAAGAGTTTAATTAGGATTATAAACATTATAAGGGTGTAGTAGCAGAAGTATAACATTCAAAACCTGGGTTTGAGCTTCAAGGAGCAAAAATGGTGGAAATGGGTCATTTCGGGTAGTATTTCCACTCGTACGCCTTGTATCTTGTTCCCGGGGCTTCAAATATTCAAAGATTCACTTGCTTGATCTTCTTATATGATCCTAGGATATAATGGCGCAGAGAATGTTTACTCAATTGGGTTATAGAAAGAAGAAGTGGGGGATGAGTTAGAATGAAGTATATGTGCTCCTATTTATAGTGTTAGCAACATTGAGGCTAAGAAACATTGATAACAGGTTGGGACACATCGGGGGTGATTGTGGTGAGGCATTGGGGATTTGGGAGGATGAGTAAGGCAAGGCTTAGAATGCATGGTGGAGTGTTCTAGGATGTTTAAGGGGTGTTTGGTTTGATTTATTACATGGCTGTTTTTGGGACAGCCAACATCAGTCTCATGGTAATTGGTTGCCATTTACAAAACGTAATTCGTTGAAGCTCAAAACCAGTCAGAGCAATTTTCTAGATATTGGAGTCCTCTTTGCCCATTCGGCTGTAACTAATTCATCGACGTAGAATGGGTTGATTCCACGGCAAATGATCAGAAGACTTTAGGGTACAACCTAGTGTTTTCACTTAATATCCAGATTCCTATGATTTTCTTAGTTCCTTATGTTTTTATAGATGATCCGATCTGAACTATGAGCTTAGTTTTGTTTTAGGAGTTTTTTTCTTTATTTTTCTTATTTTTTAATTTTTTTTTTTTTTTTTTCTATTTATTTTTTCTTTTTTTTTTTTTTTTTTTTTTTTTAAAAAACAGTTAAGGTTTTCTAGGTTTAATTCTTGAATATTTTTGTGTAATGTGATATGATGAAGGATATGTATTTGTTATGTTGTAATTATGTTATTAACACTTATTTGAGTGTTGGTTTGGGTTATGATGGATAAAACAAGAATCGGTGCTATGATTTACTATTTTGCTCGGGTTAGGGTTTCTGACTTTTGAATTAGGGTTTTGAGTGTAAAAATGTGTATGAAAGCTTATGAATAGAATAATTAGGGTTTACACATTGTACATTAAGTGTAGTAGCTTGTACACAAGCGGTGATGAAGAAACTGGAATGAAAACGGAGGTAAAACTACTATTTTAGAGATCATGCTTAATGAATTGTACATTGTGATTTTAAGGACTTGTACTTTGACTTGGAGGGAGTTTATATTTCAAATGAGATGTTATGTTACTTGTATATATGCTTTAGTACCTTGTGCATTTACTTTAAATGTTAAATCTTTCATGATTTAGGGTTTAGAGGCATACGTAACGGTTTAAAGCCGTTTTGATATAACGTCGCGATATGGTAACATTTATAGGAATAATGCTACTTTAGTAATAAGTATATTATGATATTGATTGAAATTTTTATGATATTTGTTGACATATTGAAGACAGGATTGCCTATTGATAGGTTACGTGAGCTCGTCTACTTTAGTTATGTAAGTTAGTTACATGACATTACTGAGATATTGACAATGCCATAAGTAATGTATTAAGTAGTAATAATTTCCGTTATAATTGTGTATATAGTACAATTAGGTTGATGAAAAAATTCTTGGGTTGTTATAGTCTCACCTTATAGAATCTCGACTCGAGATTTAATTGAAAGTTATAGATTTAAAAAACCCCCACAACTGATATAGATGTAGGTACTAAGCATGAATTTGATCTTTAGTTAGGTAATAAGGTCACAAGTCCACGTGTGTGATGCATTTATAATTATGTTGCGCACCATAATTATAATTACCTCCTTTCACACGTCTACTTATTTTCAAGACCACACCTTTTTGATGACAGCTAATAGAATTTCTCCAGATCTTGATTGATCCTGGGTGGATGAAATACTTTGATTTATGAAACCTGTGGGTTATAGGCCCACCATGCTTTTGCTGCACTATTGTGATTGTAAGGAATCGCTATTCATTAACCTTTAAAAGTCAACATCAAATAAGAATGCTATCACAAGTCTTTGTCAAAATTTTCATACCTAGTGGTATTGAAATCATTTGACATTGTATAGATTCTTGTGTGTTTCCTTGTTATTATGTTGCCGAATATAATAGAGAATTTTTAGAATACGGAGATCATGAAATGAGTAATGTCAAAGAATGATTATGAATTTGTTAGAGAGTTGCTAATCACGTGAGATACAGATTTTGAAATGAATAGATGATGAAGGTAGTAATGAAGGTAATAAGGATAATGATTAAGGGATTGTTTGTACAAACGGATTGAAAGAAACTTGTTTGTACGTATGTTATATACTTAAGCCTACTTATTTATAATTAGTCACTTACAAAAAGAAGCGTCCAACTCCTTGTAACTGAGAATTTATAAATTCATAGTTCAGGGATTTATAATTTCCTTATTCAAATGAAGAAGTGACCTAATTCATTTCAATAAGATGATCATAAATCGTCTTACCTAAGCATAAAAACACAATATGGTAATGTGTAGAAAATGAATTGTTAATGGTTAGATAATATTGAGATGTTGATTGTACTGACGCCTATATAATCGAGGATGAAAATTTATGTTGCAAATATGAGGAAAGTATTAAGAGTTTGAACATAATAGAATTAGTAGAATTTGACAAACGATGTCGAGTTTTGATATCATCAGATAACAAGATGTAACAGAATCATCACTTTATTATTTCATGGATAACTTTACATACGAACTTTACATATGAAAAGGAGTTTCATACAAACTGTATATGAAAAAGAGTGATACTCTATGTACATGTCTCGTGATTTGGTTGAGGTGATTAGAGTGATATTGAAACAAAGTTCTTTAGTTTAATAGTTCTAGTCTGATGGCCTACTTTGTGACAATTTTGACACCTGACAGTGCACAATCCTATGTGATGTAGAGTACATTTCCGACAAAGGGGATGAGGTCCATTATATCCACGGTTTCCATTAGCCATGAAGATTTCCTGTCTTTCATTTTGCTGCGGATGGTGATCATTGTTGCGGTTGTTATTGTTACGGTTATCTGGGTAGTTATTTTTGTTAATGTGATTGTTAGAGTGGTTATTTTTGTTGTGTTTGGGATAGTTATTGTTGTTGGTGGTGTCTCCTCTATCTTTAAACTTTCTTTTGTGATCGTTGATTCCTTTTCTTGCTACTGGAGTTCCGCTTGTCCTGGTGTTCTTATTGAGATTACTAGCACTTGCCATTGATGCAGCTTGTGCTTTCAGAGCTGAGGAAATGCCATCATTAATTAGTTGCCAGATGGCAGCTAAAGTTATGGCTGGTGTTTCAGATGTTGATGTCCTTTTGGGAGGCATTTTATCAACACAAGATCACAAGTTTTGAAAAGTAATACTTAAAAGAAAATGTGATGATTAAATGCTTAAAGAGAAATTATTATTTTTGAATTTTAAGCACTTAGGGGTTATGGTATGATTCATGAAGGCGGAGATAATGATACAAATGATGGAGATGATGATGAAAGAGAGAGATAAGTTGGAACAATAAGGTATGAAACGGGATTGCCTTTATATTACTGTACATAGTCAAGATTTGACAAGCGTTTTTATTTATACCACACATCCCGTGGCTAGGATAAAGTTATAAATAGCTTGATGATTTTGATCCGGTAGATGACATCCTAAAGATCTTCCTGATTTGTTTGGTGACGAGCTTGGATTTTCTCAATGATTTGTTCAAGATCGGAAATTCTGTAGTGAGCAAAGGCAATCTTATCCTTTTGCCCTAACTGCTTCTTTTGAAGTTTGATAATCTGAGTACGGATTTTCTTGAGTTCGGTCTTTAGTTCGTCACTATTCCTTCGTATGATCATTCTATCAATACGTCCTTCCTCCATTTTCTCGATGTGGTGAAGATAGAGTTCATCTAAGTAATTCAAAATATCTTCGATTTGTCCCTCATGATGTTTCAGATACATCTTAATTGGACATTTTCCTATTTCAAATATATGAGGTAGGGTAGGAGTATAAACTGAGAAGGATGGTGATACCAAATTACAAGTTTGATTCTGAGATGAATTAGATAACGTAGTTGGGGAGGAAGATGGGGAACATATTCGTTTCTTAGGTGGTAATGGTTCTTCAGGAACAAAGAAATATCAAGGATCAAATAGTAATGATGGTGGTAATATCGGAGATGGAGTCAAAATAGTTGGTGAAGTAATAGGATCTGGTGATGAAATAGGTGATTCCTTAGAATAAAATGCTTGTACGTCCTTCAAACAAGGATTATTGTAGAAAGATGAGAATACTGGTGGGATCATATTATCTGTAGAGAGTTAAAAGATCTGCTTCCCGCTGAAGCTGGGAAATAATCCGATGAGACCAAAGTATAGTTAAGAATATTCATAGAGGAAAAAGCATCCTCAATATCAGAAGTAGAGTGGTTGGGAGAAGACATCGTTCTATTAACAACCTAGTTTGTAAATAACATAAGTTATTTATGTAATAGTATAATATAGATATGTATATTATACTACTTGTTCCGGAATGTATGCACGGGAGTGACTTTGATTGGCTAAAAGAAATGATGGTATAGTTAAGGTTTTTTTTTTGACCTTGTTCTCTATAACCATGGCTGCTGATACCAATCTAATCGTAACACCCCCATTTTTACAATATAGCACGAAAGAAAAATCTGGGTATTACTACCTCATGGATACAACAATCAATAAACATAGAAAACAACTTTAAAAAGAGAGTTATGGAAAAATTTATTATCATTCATTATAATCAGAGTTTTTTTACAAAAAGCAATGTCCCTAAAAATCCAAAACATCAGTTTGAATGATAACAGTTCAACATTTTGAAGTCCAATGCCACTCGAGTGCCCTCACTATTGGCAACAATTACCTGAGATAAACATGCAAAAAGTCCAACACAAAAGGTTGAGTGTAAATTCATAGTTTTGATAAAACAGTTTGAAATACAATCATAGTTAATAATTGTATAAACACAATTATTATGAAAATGATATTGTTATTATACACCCATTATTAGTAATAATTGCAACGAATACAATTATCATAGTAACAGTGTATTATCTCGTTATTGCCCTGTTTGGTCTTGTCTGGTATAGTATAGTCTGATCTAAGCTCATGGTACACAAACTGACTAGTGTATATATATATACCCAAAAATTGATGTATTTACTAAATAAGAGATAATTGCCCTCATTTGAGGTATTTCATATACCTATGAAATTCCAATATAGTGTGTTTGGTTACCATATCCGGCGAACAACAAAAACAGGATATCGTCATCCCGATAGATCTATCCACAATCTTGCGTTCACTTGTAAGTGATTAATGGCCATGATTAATAGGGATTTTTTGGCATAATGTAACTTAGACAGTAGCTGTAATAGTGTATCAGGATAGCATATAACTTGTAAAAACACTTGTATTCATGGTTTAAGCATGTATAAGTCTTTGGAAAGTAATCACATTGTTATAAGATAAACGAGTATGTAAAAGAGTTTGTAATAAGCATGTATCCCCCTCAGCGGGTTTATAAAACAGTAAATTAGTAAAGGCGCGGTTATGAACTTCACGCGCTTATAGGTAGATGTAGTAATTATTCTGAATTAAAGCTACGACCTTATCACAATCTTAAACCGGGGAAGGTTGATATAGTAAAATGAAGTAAACAGCCCCGTCACTCAACCTGAGTAGAATATGTCAATTCTTAGGAAGATAGAACTTTAGAACTTTGTTTAAGAGTTATGAGTTTAATTGAAGAGTTTGGATTATTGCATCACCGTTTCGTCATCATAAATCAGAAGTCAATCATAAGACTATGAGGAGCTAGGGCAACTATAAATCTTAAACACCAACAACTCAGTCAGGATACGGAATACCAAGATGAAACTACCTCCTTAATAATGAAGCTCCCTAGTATTGTGATAGGATAATAATCGATTAAGCCGTTTTGATACTTATCATGAATGTATAAGCATGAGAAGCGTTAATTAAAGTAGTAATTGTCTGGTAAAAGTTTTAATTGTTATTATACTTGTCAAAATTTACATTTAACCCCAAGGGTTTGAAAATGCAAGTAGACGCCCTAGGGATTTACAGTTATTGTTACGACTTAGGTCCTTCAACTTTGAAAGATATACCAAGTAAACCTTGGACTTTGAAAAGTGACATAATAGACCCCTATAGTTATAACTTTGATAAAATGACACTTTTAGTCCTTTTAGTTATAAGTTTCTGGAATTTACGATATATACCCCTTGCATGGATTATAATTACAAAACATGTCTAAATTGCCATGCAAGCTTATTTTAACATTTCAAAAGATATTTATAAGTTATAATAAACTAAAATATGAAGATTTAACGCAACACAAGTTTAAAATAACGATTTGTTAAGCTAGTAAGTAAAACGGGTCAAATTAGGGTTTCAAAATGTAAACGCGTGGGTTTTAAGTTAAAATTCCTTCATTAATCAATAAAGTGGTTATATTAACATTATTTAAGATGTTTAGGATAGAATATAACAATATTTAACCATTATAACATTTAGTTTTAAGAAAAACACGAAATTAGGGTTTCGGGTATACGGTTTTGGAATAATGTACTTTGTAATAAGGATATTATGATATTAACTTGACATATTATGATGATTGCTTGACATATATGAGGACAGGATTTCCATAGATAGGTTGCGTGAGCTCGTCTACTGTAGTTATGTAAGTTACATGACATACTGAGATATTGACAATGCAAGTAATGTAATAAAGCAAAAAATTTCCCTGTATAATTGTGATAATAGTAAAATAGGTTGATGAAAATTCTTGGGTTGTTATAGGACTGCTCTTGATGATCGTCTAAAAGGAATTCAGATGAAGTATTTGCCTTAGACTATCTGGAGACAAAGTGATAGAGATAAAGCACGAGCTATGATCTAGGAAATTGATAAACAGCTAAAGACCAAGAGGATTATGCTGAGTTTGGAAATATGGTTGGTTGGGAGACCGTAAAACAGGGTGACTTTTGACTGTGTCAAAGGTCATATGATTTATCATATGATGTCCATAATCATAACAATGTCATCCCTCGTGAATAATTAAAACTTGTGAATTTGTATATATGTAGTATAGACATTATGGTAATATTAAGGAGTGCTCGAGTACAAAATTTTTCAAGAATTGCTTAGCGAACTCAAAAATTTTCAAATTATTATACTCAGCACTGTCTTATAAACCCTCAAAATTGAGGGGGAGCATTAAAATGTTCCTGTTAGATATTATGTAACATTTTGTCCCCGTACGTTTAATCAAATATATATCCAAAATATCAAGGGATTAATATTTTGGATAAAGGAGAAATTGATAAATAAATCTAATTTGATAAGAAATTGTGATCAGATAAATGGACTCCAATCACTTCCACACTTATCATGTACTTACAATTACGATGCACAATGCTAAGGGGGGGCATTTAGTGATGATGAAAAACTCTCAAAGTGTAAATCTATTGAAAATTTATATAACCAGCTTTTGATTGAACTTTCAATGATTTTTGGCTTCGATTGTGAGGAATACCCGAAAGACCTGACCATGGTTTTTAAACTCTATAAATTATGGAGTTAATAAGGGGTGGTTAGGTTAGGTATACAAATCACATGATCCAAACCAAACCGAGGAACTACCCAGGGATCACTACAAGATAGTGTAGAAGACCTTATGTATGATCAAAAGGAGAAAAAGTCAGAAATCGGAAAATTGTCGACTGAGATGGTGAGCTAGTATTGGAACAAACCCACAAGGTACTAGTTAATGAAGTCTCAGTGAAGTCGCTGAAGGAGTTGAATAATTAAAAAGAAAAGTTAAGATAAAGGGTGAAAAGAAAGAAGTCCTCCTTACACTTAGGCAGAAATCGGGTCAACACATATGCTGTCAAGAATCATAAAGATGATTGCTGACAATGAAGACTGACATCATGAACCCAGTGATGGAATGCACAACTCTCCCTAAACACTCAAGGTCTCTCAAAAGACTCTTGTTTCATTTCTCACGGAGATTACACGCATTTCTATCAACTTTCTCACTCCGAGTTAGTTGATATTGAAAAGGTGGCAGTCAGCTCCAGCCTCCGATCACTAAAACCAAAGTGCACTATTGAGTCTAGAGCCAAAAGATATCATCCATAAATCTCATTAGGACACTTGTCAAAATGAAGATTGCTAAGTAACACAATGTGAATAACAAGATATATATTAAGAGTCCTACACATTATCTTTGTGATTTTACCAGAACATCCGAGTGATATTACTTACAGTGAAGATGGAAATCCTACTTGAGCCAACATCAAACAAGCTCATAGTAGGTAACTTGTGCGATTCTATATGAATCAAACTTGTGACAACTGGAAAGAAAAGATGGTGCGATTCTATAAGAATCAAACTTGTTCCAGGAAATGGATCAACGGTTGCTAATGAATTTTTGAAATAATTAACACTCTCGATGTGTCACAAAAACACTTTAGCAAGTGAAACATCGATTGATTTTTAAATCGATTTTTCTATTCAATCGGTGAGACTTCGTCTTGCTGGTTCACTCATACCGTATTGTCTGCTTTGAGACGCTCCGGTAATGAGAACGGCTAATGCAACTGCGAAACCTTGTCAAAGAGATTCTTCGAAATTCTACCTAATCACAGGCAGTATTTATACTGATCAATAAGGAACCGTGGTTATTACAACCGTATTCGACGAGGTGACAAAGACACTCTCGTCTATATCTGTTGATTATCACTAACCTAAACTTGCAGGTACTCCTAATGATTGGCGCAGCTGATTCTCGAACGCATCAGCATCCCCATAACGTACATGCACATTAAACTGACTAAGCAATATGAAAACATCATGAAAAGCTCAAGTACATGTTTCAAGCATATATCACGCTACTACCTGATACCTGTACGTCTTCCTTGAAGTGATGAAGTAATAAAGTCAAGAATTTCAAGAAGTTTCCGTCACTGCTGATACCAAATGTCTAATCTCGAAGTGCCGAAGTGTTTTAAGTTAAAGTAATTTCAAGAAAAATTCAACATTAAAGCTTTCAAGATCAACAAATCGAAGAAGGTATGAGCATGTCGGTCCAGAAGTCACAAGTTCACAAGGTGGCAAAGTTAACAAGATGGCGAAACGAGATTATGCTTGGTTGATGATCTCAAGGTGTTCAAGATCGCATTCAAGACAAGCTAAGGAACAAGCTCAAGACCTAAAGTCTATGATCACTACATCAAATCACAAGTTAATGATTGAAGTTAAACGAGCTCAAGACTAAAGATAAAGCATTGTATGCTAGGTTTAAGTTTTTGTAAAATGGAGTGACCTCCCTTATGGGGTGATTGTTAGGAATACGAAATTCCTAGGAAAGTGTCGGTCACTTCCATAGATAACGGTTGTTAGCTCGTTAAGTAATTTTTGGAAACTTACATAGTTAGTTAGTAAAGGCCCATGGATTAATCCATGCAAGCCTAAGCCCACGTCCCTTGTAAGTATAAATACACCTCTCCATGCCTTGGAGAGGTGGTTGGTTGGTTGTATGTTTCATTTCACTTAATGCATTTCATGTTCTCTACTTTCTCTCACTAGAAAATACATCATTCCTCCCACTTTCTCTCTAGTTCTTGGTTCATATATCAAAGATTACTTGTATTCTACAATTAACTATTTGATTTTATCATCTATTTTTTATCTTTCTAAGTTATTACAGTGTAGATTGATTTGTTCACATATTGCATATTTTATGTAGATTATGATGGAGGAAGAGGGCATATAACCCTGAGGTATGGACATCGATTATTGATATCTCGGTCTCTTATAATGTTGGGTTAAGGTCAGTTTTACCGTTTTAGACAAACAAAAAAACACTTTCTCAAGGAAATGCGTACCAGGCACAATAGAACAAAAATGCAGACGACCCACATGTAAAGTCTCTTTCTCAAGATTCAGAAATTTGGTTAATGGAGTATTTTTGTGTTTTCTATTTATCAAGCCTTAAAAAAGTGTTGAAATGAAAACATTATTTAATAACGAGTTGGTACACACATGAGCAGCAGGATCACTAATACAAATGCTTCTATATTGGTAGTTACTAAAAGTGTCGAAATGAAAATATGTATTATTCAATAACGAATTGGTACACACATGAGCAGCAGGATCACTAATGCAAATGCTTCTATATTGGTAATTGATGTGTAGGAAACGATTTATCATAATAAGGCCAAAAAATTAGCTTAAGAAAACATGTTACGCATATATAGATTTTAACTTTGAGCCAATAGTAAGTTTAAAAGATATGATTCTTTTTTATTTGGTCTTAAGGTCCATTCGTATTTGTTTCTGATAGTTGGTTTTACTTGAAACAATTAGTAACTTGATGCATCAATTATCTATAAAAAATGAAATTATGTGCATGACATGTCTCATTTATATCCAATTGTGTGTTTATATGCATGTATAGGAATAGTTATGTGTTTATGTAAATGTTATAATTCTAACAGTGTAACAATTAGAACTTATTATTTTTTTTTTTGAACAGCGGAAATTAGAACTTATTATTGCTTTTGTTTACCAATTACTGATTATGGCAAGTTACTAGGTTTGCAAGCGTACATAATTTTTTTTATTTTGAACGAGTGTATGCCATACACCAATCAATAGTTTCATGTATTTCAGACAAACGTAGTCCAGTAATACATCCTTACCG
Organism: Tanacetum coccineum; assembly: GCA_026074375.1. Classification (NCBI taxonomy): domain Eukaryota; kingdom Viridiplantae; phylum Streptophyta; class Magnoliopsida; order Asterales; family Asteraceae; genus Tanacetum; species Tanacetum coccineum. The sequence continues at coordinate 33,473 of BQNB010032671.1, read as the reverse complement.
CAATCTTTAAAATCTGACTGCTAACATACTTAGGTGAAACTACAAAATGCAAATATAGCTAGGAAGCTTAAAGAGGAATTTAGGAAGTGGCGCAGTAGATTCAAGTTTGGTTTCACAGGTAACGTGTGGTTTGATTTTCTTATTTTTTATATGCGCGAGTACGATATGTGTGTCTAACGGCGTTTAGTGTATAAAGTTGATTATAACGCATATACCTCTAATTGTAATATGCAGGAACACACATAGCAACATGGCAACAACAAGGAAGATGAGAGATCCAACGGGGATTTGGAAACCAATGATAGTTCTTTGCATGGTTTCAGGTTGCAAGACAGACACTAAGTCTATTAGTAAGGTGAGTTGATCTTAGAAGCTCTTTCCTGAAAGAAGCCAGTAGATGTTGACGTGGATTTGGTTGCTACTGGAAGGAGTTACAGATGCACAGATTTAGGTGGACATGATGTTTCTTCATTGGTACATACTTTGTTCTCTTTAATACTGCTACTGATCACAAAGATACCAATGCATTAAGTGCAAATTTATTTAATGTTCTTTGTATGAGGTTTATTTGTAACTTAAAACAGCATACACATTTCATTGCATCAAACACGAGTTCAAGAAGATAGCAAGCTTCAGAAAATGCAAAGACCTAAATTCTAAAAAACATAAGCGCAACTTTAACAAAAATACAGATAATTCACAAATCAATTAAGGAGGTAACGTCAGGATCTTTGTCATGATGCTTCTTAGGTGCTGATACGTTTTTTTAGAAGACGACCAATAATTTTAGAATGGTTGTTATTTTGACAAAATGAAGTGAACAGATAATCAGCTGTAAAATGAAGTGAACAGATAAACGAAAAGTTTTTGATGCAACCATGACTGTTTGTCTTGGTGGCAAGTGTTGGTGGGTGGTGGCTCTACGGTGTGATACAGTGGTCCAGTCACCGGTTGTCATGGTGGTTATGGGTAAAGGCTGTTTTAGTGTTTGGGAGGAAAATGTTTGGGAGGAAAAGTCAACTAGTCATGGTAAAATGTTTAGGCTCGATCTTTGATGCAACCGGTGCTTCAATGTTCAACAAGTTCATCTTTACTTTGGGGTTATGTGATTTCCCCATGGGTGGTAAGCGTTTCACTAGAATGGACAGCATCGGTTCCAAACTTAGCAAGATTGACCGAATCCTTGTATCTAAACACTTCGTAGACTTATGACCATACTCCTATGTCACCGCCCTAACGAGAGAATTCTCGGACCACACACCCTTACTTCTATCAAACTTCATCACGGATTATGGGCCTACACCTTTTAAATTGTATAACTCTTGGATTTCACACATCGACTTTCGCCCCCTTGTGCTACGATGTTGGGGTCCATATGTGGTCCATTCTACTGTCCACCATGCTGTTAGTTTCAAGTCAAAACTCCAGCACCTCAAATCTTCCATCAATAAATGGCGATCAGATATTCAGGGTGTGGAGTCTGCTGCAACAGCTAAGTTACGCGGAAAACTTGACGCCCTTGATAACAAAGCTGAAGTGGGTCCTCTTACACCCACTGATGCTACTGCCCGAATTGATATTGTCCGAGAACTCACTTCCCTGGAACGCACAAAGGTCATGGATCTTCGTCAAAAAGCCAAGGTTAGATGGGCTGTCGATGGGGATGAGAATTCACATTTCTTCCATGGAATGCTAAACTCCAAATTAAATCATTCCAGAATGGGCTAAACATTCTTGGGTCGTGGATCACAAATCCCGTTTTAATCAAGAACCACATATATCAGTTCTACGAGTCCAAATTCAAAGAGACCAGCAACCGTAGACCATCGTTCACTAGCAATCTTTTCAAGCACATTTCGGTAGAAGATTCTAATCTTCTTGACTGTACCATTACCCCTCAAGAGATCAAAGATGCAATTTGGGATTGTGGCAGGGATAAAGCGCCAGGTCCGGATGGTTTCACCTTCAAATTTTTAAAAAAGCATTAGGAGTTCATTAAAGACGACATCATTGCTTATGTTAAAGAATTTGATAACACGGCCTACATTCCTAGGGGCTGTAACTCTTCCTTTATTACCCTTATCCCCAAAATCGATGATCCACTCACTATTGGTGAATTTCGCCCTATTAGAGTCTCATCGGGTGTCAATACAAAATTATCGCCAAGATCCTTGCTAACCGTCTTTCCCTTGTCATTACTTCGGTAATTGGCGAGGTGCAAATGGCTTATATAAAAGGGCGCCAAATCATTGATGGTCTTCTTATTGTTGATGAAATCATCTCTTGGGCAAAAAAATATAAGAAACGCCTCATGTTCCTCAAGGTCGACTTTGAAAAAGCTTTCGACTCATTGAATTGGTCATTCTTATTTTCCATTATGGAACAAATGGGTTTTAGTCGCAAATGGAGAACTTGGACTTCCTCTTGTCTCAAGTCGGCTTTTGCATCGGTTCTCATAAATGGCTCTCCAACAAAGGAATTCAAAGTTGAAAAAGGTCTTAGACAAGGTGACCCCCTCTCACTATTTCTCTTTATCATTGCAATTAAAGCTCTCAATGTTGCCCTCCTAAACGCTTGTAACAACAACGCCTTCCATGGGGTCAAAGTGGGTAAAGACAACATACACGTTTCACACCTTCAATTCGCGGATGATGCACTAGTTATGGGTGAATGGTCATGGTTAAATGCAATAAACCTATCTAGGATCTTAACTTGCTTCAAGCAAACTCGTCAAAACAAATACCCAAATGGAACCCCTCACATGAAATTCCCTAGTAACGTGATACGATAAGATTTTAAGTTTCTTCAAAAGCTAGTCGATGATAAATTACGATAATTATTTTTCCACTTTTAAAGCTCCAAACAAAATAATCAATAAGCTCGAAGGTATTAGAAGAATTTTTTTTTGGGGTGGGACTACGGATGAGAACAAAATTGCTTGGATTGCTTGGGACAAAGCAACTTCTTCTATATCAAATGGAGGTCTTGGCATTGGCACCCTCAAGTCTATTAACCATGCTATGCTTAGTAAATGGTGGTGGAGATTTCACACTGAAAATCATGCTTTTTGGTGTAAGATCATTCGTTCTATTCATGGTGTAGATGGCGGGCTAAATGATACCTCTTTAATTAAATCTAAATCGGGTCCATGGTATCGTATTGCCAAGCTAAAAGATGATCTCAGCAAGATTGGCATTGACTTACCTTCAATATTCAAGAAAAAGATTGGTGACGGTTGTAGTAATCGGTTTTGGCTAGATACTTGGCTTGGAGGATCGCCTCTTAAAGACACTTTTCCAAGATTATTTCGGTTGGATTCTAACCCAGCTTGCTTGGTTTGTAACCGCTGTCCAACCTTCCATCCGCTTCCCCACGTGTCTTCTGCTGCTACTTCTCATTCCGCCCTTACCCCTACACCCCCTGTTGGTCTGATCTTCAATTGGGCTTGGAGCAGGCCCATTCGGTCGAATTTGGAGCTATGTGAGCTTTCAGAATTGTGCAGTCTTGTGGCCCATCTCCACCATTGTTATGGTGATTCTTGGACTGTATTATCGATGATTCAAGATCTTTTTCTATCAAAAGGATGCGCTCCTTCATAAATCAAGTGTCTCCCACATTACAGGTACCCTCAAGTAGATGGAACATACTCCTTCCTTTAAAAGTCAATATCTTCATTTGGAGAACCACAAATAAGCGACTCCCCACGATAGCTAATCTCGACTATAGAGGAATTGATTTGGATAGTGTTCGTTGTCCCATGTGTGATGATGCAATTGAAACCGAAGACCACATTTTCGTTTCATGTCCCATAGCTAAGGACACATGGAAATGCATTGTAGACTGGTGGAACATTCCAAACATCACCATTGCTAATCTTCTCGAAGGATTAAACCTTGCTGATACTGTCCCCATCACTGATGCCTCCATCAGTTTCTTCGACGTGGTTGTTGTTGAAAATCGTTTAGCCCATCTAGGATCGTTTTACAGATAATATTGAACACGCAGCGGAATAATATTCATTGAACGATTCCTATTTACCCCAACCTATAACATGGGGCTACACCAACTACTATGGCCTGTTAACTAACTAAACTATTACTACCTAACTATACAAAGACGACAATTTGTAATCAGGACTTCATTGGAGAAGTCTGTGTTTTCTATGGATGGATTGATTATTAATTCTACGACATCAGGATTCATTTATATACTAGAGTTCCTAGGGTTACAAGAATCCCTATTAACATAGAAGTCCCGACTTTTGCACTTTTAGTCCCTCCATACTTGAGATTCTTTAATTGCGACTTGATCTCTTATTTGATTCTTGTTTGATTCTTGTTTCATTCTTGTATTTACTTTGTCTCATCAAATCAATTTATACAGGAATTTATAATTTCCCAACATTTTCCCTATTTGATGAAGACAAAATACAAACTATGTGTGTCGAACTTCCCTAAAATAGAGAAGTTGAAGGATGTTAATTCATCTCCTCTGAATGAAACCAAATCTTACTTTGTAGATAGCTTGTTTCCACATCTCTTGCTGTTTTGTTACTGCTGTTGTTGATATTATAATCAATCAGTCATCACTCACACCTTCACGTGAAGAATAATAACATCGAGCTCTTCTTTAGCCTTAAAATTCACCGGACTTCCTTCTTTACCCACTTCTGACGCACCTCAAACATAACATCAATTAAAATCCCATGGCCCAATAGAAATAAAGCCCAATCATAGGCAATTATAACCCTCGATGAACACCAAACAACAACTGTAACTATGTTGAGCAGCGGCACAAACTGTTAAAGCAATATTAACATAAAAAGTATGTAGCAACGCTTTAATTGTCACAAAACTGTCACTAATCTCATGTCTCCTTCCTCCCATTCCAAATAGTGACACTTTATCTGTTGCTATACTATCACAAATTCGTCGCTAATAAGTTGCTCCTTCCTCCCATATCCTTTTGTGACGCTTATTCTGTCACTAATTTCATTGCTAACTTGTTGCTATTCGAGCAGTACTTACAATTTACCCCAAGCAGTACTTACTAATGATCATGAAGCAATCACCAAGATTACATCGAGCAGCTTCAAAACCCTCATCGATCCATCATCCATGTATGATTATGTGGACAACAACATTAAAATGAATCCAAATATTCTTCACACAGAATATTTACTCACAATCAATCACGAATGTCAAAACTTGCTATTCTGCAGCCAATTCGTCATAGCATAACTTTTTATCAAAGACTTATCTTGACGATCGCTCCGGTCAAATTGTAGATATATGAGCAAAGAACCTTCAGTCCAAATTTCGCGACGATCCAACGGTTAACGAACAATTTTTCATCGTTTTACCACAGCTGCCCAGAAAAAGACGAACATAAAAACCATATACGAATTTACGGTTTCTTCTTCATTCATCGACCATAAAACCTTGAATCCTAGATATCAAGAGCCACCCGCTCTGATACCACATGTTGAAAATCGTTTAGCCCATCTAGGATCGTTTTACAGATAATATTGAACACGCAGCGGAATAATATTCATTGAACGATTCCTATTTACCCCAACCTATAACATGGGGCTACACCAACTACTATGGTGTACTAACTAACTAACTAACTAATATACAAAGCACACACACTTTGTAATCAGACTCTCATTGGAGAAGTCTGTGTTTTCTATGGATGGATTGATTGATTGATTCTACGACCTAGGATCTCTTTATATACTAGAGATTCCTAGGTTTACAAGAATCCTAATTAACATAGAAGTCCTATCTTTTGTACTTTAGTCCCTCCATACTTTGAAGACTTCTTTAATTGCGACTTGATCCTTCTTATTTCCTTCTTGTTTGATTCTTGTTTCATTCTTGTATTTACTTTGTCTCATCAAATCAATTATACAGGAATGTATAATTCCCAACAATCTTCCCCTATTTGATGAAGACAAAACAAACAAAGTCGTGTACGAACTTCCCCTTAAATAGAGAAGTTGAGATGTAATCATCTCCCTGAATGAAACAAAATCTTACTTCCCCTTAACTTATAATCATGCCACCACACATAATAAGATGCTTGTAGGATCGATATTCCTTAATGAAACACTGATATACTGTCAACTATGCGGAATCTAGTTGGCAGTACTTATGAAGACTTAAAATTCACCGGACTTCCTTCTTTACCCACTTCTGACGCACCTCAAACATAACATCAATTAAAATCCCATGGCCCAATAGAAATAAAGCCCAATCATAGGCAATTATAACCCTCGATGAACACCAAACAACAACTGTATATGTTGAGCAGCGGCACAAACTGTTAAAGCAATATTAACATAAAAAGTATGTAGCAACGCTTTAATTGTCACAAAACTGTCACTAATCTCATGTCTCCTTCCTCCCATTCCAAATAGTGACACTTTATCTGTTGCTATACTATCACAAATTCGTCGCTAATAAGTTGCTCCTTCCTCCCATATCCTTTTGTGACGCTTATTCTGTCACTAATTTCATTGCTAACTTGTTGCTATTCGAGCAGTACTTACAATTTACCCCAAGCAGTACTTACTACTGTTTCAATGATCATGAAGCAATCACCAAGATTACATCGAGCAGCTTCAAAACCCTCATCGATCCATCATCCATGTATGATTATGTGGACAACAACATTAAAATGAATCCAAATATTCTTCACACAGAATATTTACTCACAATCAATCACGAATGTCAAAACTTGCTATTCTGCAGCCAATTCGTCATAGCATAACTTTTTATCAAAGACTTATCTTGACGATCGCTCCGGTCAAATTGTAGATATATGAGCAAAGAACCTTCAGTCCAAATTTCGCGACGATCCAACGGTTAACGAACAATTTTTCATCGTTTTACCACAGCTGCCCAGAAAAAGACGAACATAAAAACCATATACGAATTTACGGTTTCTTCTTCATTCATCGACCATAAAACCTTGAATCCTAGATATCAAGAGCCACCCGCTCTGATACCACATGTTGAAAATCGTTTAGCCCATCTAGGATCGTTTTACAGATAATATTGAACACGCAGCGGAATAATAAGAAAGCAATATTATCAAACAAGGTTTTTCATTCATTGAACGATTCCTATTTACCCCAACCTATAACATGGGGCTACACCAACTACTATGGTGTACTAACTAACTAACTAACTAATATACAAAGCACACACACTTTGTAATCAGACTCTCATTGGAGAAGTCTGTGTTTTCTATGGATGGATTGATTAATTCTACGACCTAGGATCTCTTTATATACTAGAGATTCCTAGGTTTACAAGAATCCTAATTAACATAGAAGTCCTATCTTTTGCACTTTAGTCCCTCCATACTTTGAAGACTTCTTTAATTGCGACTTGATCCTTCTTATTTGATTCTTGTTTGATTCTTGTTTCATTCTTGTATTTACTTTGTCTCATCAAATCAATTATACAGGAATGTATAATTCCCAACAGTTGTTCAAACAACTCATTGGCTTCTTTGGAGGTTCCGGAATAATACGACTTTTGCTACAAAAAGACCCAACAAGCAGCTTATCATTGATGATGTAAAGCTCTCGTCATTCACTTGGATCTCTAGTAGACAAAAAAAGTTTTCTATCAAGTGGATATGTGACCCTTGTAACGCTATATCACGTTGTTTGTAACCTCTTCTAGCTTCTTGCTAGTTTGTTTATATATATCTTTTGCCGTTCAAAAAAAAAGTTGTTCCAAAACAAACGATTCCAAAACAAGAAGCTTACCCACCTGATGAAAAAATTGTAAGAAGTTGAATAATCAAATGGGCAGAAACAAATCAATACCCAGTCTCTACATAAGTTACATTAGGCAGGTCGTACTCTATGATGTAATTCTTCTTTCTCGCTAGCAATTACAGTTAGTGGGTTTTTGGCTAAGCATATAAGCACAAATTTTAGGCACTGTGCTTATTACTCCGTAGCTTATATCATCCCAACAAGTCATAATCCTTGTGAAACTATCTAATCACCTACGATGTATCTAATTAACTATCTAATCACCTATAATGTATCTAATAAACTATCTAATCACCTACGATGTATCTAATAGCTTTTTCAAATACATTAAGCTAATATATACACTACCCAAACTCATTCAACTTTTTAAGAATTTTCAAATAAGAAAAGATTGGTACCTCCTCGGCATTATGATTTGCGGTTGAAGTATATCGGTTTCCTTGACTATTGGTTATGTTCATATCACTTTCATCCTGTATAATATAAATAATATAAACACTAAATTTGGTTTAATGAATCGTGCTATCACATTATGCGAGTTTTTGGACTCTGCCATTAAAACTTCAATTATCGTCCCATGGAAATCCTTATTGTTAAACCGTTCTAGATCATTAGTAGTAGTAGGTGCATGTTGTTTATATCTATATGTGCTTCATATTTTTTCAATAAGAGTTTTTTCCAATTGTCCTATGTGTTTATCGTACTGTGGTCAATTAACTCGGGTGTTGTGGGTCTCAAAATGATGTCCTTTTTGTATAATGTCATGATGCCTTACATCTGAATATTACCACTAGGTAGCAAATCTAAATCAAATATGCCTATCTTTAACCAAACATCCACATCACACAGCAAAAGAAGTGGAACACTTTAGTCGGGTCTATGAGTAGCAAATAAAATATTAAGTGACTATCTAACCAAACACTAAATTTCATATCAAAGAAGGGCGGTTAAACCTAACTATCTCAATCAAAATTTTAGCCGGCTACATTCCATCATACATAACAACTACATTCCATCGTACATAACAAAAGGTATCCACTATCCTAAAAATCTATGAAAATTCAATTTTCTGAAAAGAACATTAGTTGTTTGATTAAAAATACCTCAAGCAATTTGAAGATGAAGATAACAACCACAATGATTCCATTATAGCAACCACATCATCATACACCTAAAAATCATATTCAAACATCCAAAATTAATAACATAAATATAAAAACCAACACGATGATTGAATATAAAAAACACGTACCTACTTTATGAGATATGACCCAAACAATTTTCATAAATCTCCTTATCCGAACATTCTTTACACCAACTTATCTTCAAAGTCGTTAAACGCAATTGTTACCTGTAAAAGCGCTATTATATATATGAGCATATCAAATTGTTACTCCCTCCGTCTCAAAATTATTGTCTTCCGACAAAAAACACAAAAGTGCATTTAATATTGCTTTATCTTTCTTACTTTTTGACAGAATGACAGTTTTACCCTTAGCTAATTAATTAAAGTCTTCTTTAAAGTTTGTAATTATAATTTCAAACAAGGTAATATAGTAAACTTGATCAAAATTCCCTATTTATTTTTAGTAGTTGACAATTATATTGGGACATCCTAAAAAGAAAACGTGAACAATAAAAATGAGACGGAGTGAGTATTAAAAAAAGAAAACACTAACATTATCTTATATTTACATTACATGAACAAAATCTCAAAAAAAAATTAACTACTAAACTTATACTTACTCTAACCTTTGTATGAATTATGTTTTTATGCTTTGTTTTGTTTGTTGTAGCAGCAGAATCATAATCTATTTTCATCTTTCTACATATGTGTTCCAAAATAAAAATTAACATCAGAAACCCACAAAAGTAAAACCCCCAACTTATTTTGAAGATTAGGGTTAGGTCTTACCACTCTTGTGTTTGCAAGCTTATATTCAATCTCGAATCGAAGAGGCACGGTTTGAATCTCTAATTGAACCGGCACCGTTTGGTTTGTGTGTGTTTTTATGATTTGGTTGTGAAAATTTGTTCAATCTAAAAAGTGTGGATGAGATGAAGATGATAAGTCAGAGGACACGTGTTTAACAAGAGGGTATTTTTTGGTTACTGAATCATCATTCGTCTCACACAAATCTGAGATACGAAGTTTCTCGCCGGCAAGTAAGAAAGACCGAGTGAAAAACTGGGTTAGGATAAAAACTGAATGGGCTATTAAATGGTTACCGCGGGGTTCAAGGAAGGTACTAATTAAGTAAATAATTTAGGGATTATAATATTGCTAAATTACTTTTAGTATATAGATAAATTATTAAAGAAAAATGATGCACAACAACATTGTTTAATTTGTTATTTTTTCTAAATTTTTTTTAATAAAGTGCTTTTTATCTATTGAAAAGCAATTATTTTAATTTTGTTTTATTTTCAATTATGGTTCTTGTTTTGGGATTTTAATTATTTTTTATTGGCGTGGTAAATTTTCATATATATATATTTTAAAAGGTTTAATCACAAAAGTTTATAAACAAAGTTTACTTACCGATTGATATGTTTTTGCATCGATAATTTTTTAACTCATAGTTTAGTTTTATGTTCAAATATTGATGGCCATGTTACGATGTTATTGTTGTTCGTTTAGTTATTTTAACATTTTATAGGTTTTATAGGTTTTGTAGATCTCTTTCCTTTATTATTTGATCTTCATTCGAACCACAAGTATTGATCCGGCTCGCACACTCAAAACCGTCTTCATTTCATCTTGTTTCCTTTTCATAATTTTCGGATCTTTCTATTAAACAGGTTTTACTACTAAGATTTAAGCCAAAAAGTCATTAATCAACACGCTCCGTAGGATTTGAGCCTATGACATTTGGAGTTTTTTAGACCCATATTCTACCAAACTGAATTAAGAGCGTTTGAAAAAAAGTGCATATATTTTTCCAGACTCAGTTAAGCACCATTGTAAATTTTGTACCCAAAAAAAAATGATGATTCAATGACAATGTGTTAATCAGCAATCCATGTAGTTACTATAGAAGCCCCTTCATGATTACATTACAAGTTGTTATTAGTCCTTTGTTAATACAATCATAGGAGATAAGTAACTTTTGTTGCAATTGATATGACATTTGCAACAAACCTATAAACAGATCTACAATAGCGGGCATGTATATTACTCATCATGTACACTCAGCTTTTCCCTTTACGGATGCTTTTTTATAGGTTGGGTCTTTGGTTTAACCTGCATATAAGAATAAATAATGATACTTTTTTTCTAAGGGCAAATAAAATAATGATACTAATTAGTCATGAAACAATAATTATGCCAATAACTCGTGTTGATCATAAATAAGAAATGAGAGCAATTAATTTAGACCTTAACAAAGTGCCGCCATCATCAACAATAGAACTCTACAATCTGGAATTCTTGCACAAAGAATTAATGGAAGTAAGAAAACATAAGCAAGGGTTCATAGTAGCACCATAAAACTAATCAAATATCTAATAAAAAACATCTAAAATGACAATTTGACGGTATTTCCACATTCTCAACCTAATGTGACTCAAAGAACG
>BQNB010032671.1:0-20033 GCA_026074375.1 Tanacetum coccineum | reverse complement strand
ATTTGACCGGCTAAAATTAAATGGACGGACACGAACACACCTCCGTCCGTGTCCGTCCGGTTCGTTTACAGCCCTAAAGCTAAATAAGCAAGCCGACCCAACACACTTGATCCATATTTCATTATGAGTTCTTTCTTTATAAACATCTATATTTAAGTTTCCATTAATTTGACCCAAGATATTGTCAGTACATTCTTCCATTTATGGTTTACCTTGCTTAAAAAGTCAATATCAATCCTGTAACTTTTAAGTCTGTAACGGCCAACTACCACATTTATTTGACAGAGTATTAAAACTGAAACAGAGAAGTAATATGTGTAGAGTTTATTTGTTACTTGTATAGTATATACATGTCTTTAATATTCATCAAAACAATATATATGAACGTTAATTGCTTGACACCTTTTGAAACATTAATATGTATGGAGTAATAACAAGACTTAAAATGTCAAGGTTCTTGTGTTGGGTCCGTTGGGATATATAGAATTCAAATATAGGCAGGGTTATAGATTTGTGTTTCTTTTTTATCGATTTAAAAAGATCTATAATATGGTATTTTATTCGATCATGATCGCTGTGTTATTTTCATTCACTGAGTTTTGTGACTTATTTCTCTTTTCGGATGACATATAGGTAAAAAGGGTTTTAAAGTTTTGATATTGATAGATATGTGTAGATAATGTGTCTAAAGGTATCCTGATCTGATCCGTTTAATGTGTTTTATATTGCTTTTATCTTATCTTTTGAGTCTGCGACATATTTTGCTCATATTTTTATACACAAAATTTACGCATAAGAGTTCATTTTCATAGGTCTTTTATGTGTGTCGATCAATGTGTGGAGATAGGGAAATAATGAATGCTTCACTTGCCATCGCTCTGTGCATAGGAATCAACGTACCAATCCACTTGCGGGCAACATGCAATTGCCCCCTTCAATTCATTTACATCCGCCACCTTCCCTCATTTACTACTCTTCATTTTGTAAAAAATTACGGTTAAAGATAAACATTTGGAAAAATGTGTTAACAGATATGATGTGTCAAAAATTATTATCTTACCTCTGTTCTAGATAAAATAATACTTGTATACCCTAGATGTAATGTAACTTAAAATCCATGCATTGTGAGACAAACTATCAATTGTGGATTCCTTCCAATAATTCGTTCGCAATCCATCGAAATTCCACATTTTGGCCCATGTTTTAATAGCTTCACGTTTAAGCACATTTGCATGAATTCCATGACCTCCCAATGGATCAAAACATTTAATGGATCTAATCTCTAGCATAGTTTTTGTGTGTGTGAAAACATAATAATGCACCAAAAGTGATGGTATACTTCCTTGTCCTATATTAATCGTCTCATTTTTAAATTCACGTATTTTTAGAGGGCCGTTTAGTTGGTGAATAATATCCAATTTTTCTAAGAAAATTTTTATGTGAAAAAGAAAATATTAAAAATCCGTGTAGTCATAATTTTTTTCAACATTTTCCAAAAAATGTGAAATTCTCATTGTCACTTTTTTCAACATTTTAACATAAAAATTAAAAAATCATTTCTATCTTTTTCACTTTTTTCTTTTTCATTTTCTTCTTAATAAAAAAAGGATCTATAAAACATCAAATATACGTCATTCTAACTCTAATATCTCGTGTCATCCTCCACCGTCCATTCTAACCGCTGTTTGTAATTATGTGTAAATTTTTCTGGTTTATACATTTTCATACGTTTTTATCCGCTTTTATCTGTTTTTATATGATTTTATCAGTTTTTAACGATTTCGTCTGTTTTATTACGTTTTCATCCGTTTTGACAGGTTTCATCCATTTATGTACGTTTTTCAACGCTTCGTACCTTTTTTGCGCTTTTTGTCCGTTTTTATACGTTTTTAACATTTTCGTCTGTTATTTTACGTTTTCGTCCGTTTTTGTACGTTCTTTTAACATTTTTGTCCGTTTTTGAACGCTTTTGTACATTTTTTTGCGTTTTCGTCCGTTTCTGTACGTTTTCGTCCGTTTTGTACTTTTTAACGTTTTTGAACGCTTTCGTACGTTTTCGAACATTCCTTTACTTTTTTGCGTTTCCGTCTGTTTTTTTACTTTTTCGTCCGTTTTTGAACGCTTTCGTACGTTTTTTGCGATTTTGTACGTTTTTAACGTTTTCATCCGTTTTTGTATATTTTTGAACGCTTTCGTACGTTTTTTTGCGTTTTTGTATGTTTTTTTAACGTTTTAGTCCGTTTTTATATTTTTCTAAACGCTTTTGTACGTTTTCATACGTTTTTTTTTGCGTTTTCGTTCGTTTTTTTACGTTTTTAACGTTTTCGTACGTTTTTACGTTTTCGTTCAGTTTTGTACGTACAATAGCGTATCAAAACGGATGAAAAAAGGTACGAAAAGGTACGAAAAGGGACGAAAACGGAACGTACAATAACATATCAAAACGGATGAAAACGTACAAAAGCGGATAAAATCGTATAAAAACGGATAAAAACGTACAAAAACGGACGAAAACGAATGAAAACAGATGAAAACATATAAAACAGATGATAAGGATAAAAACGAATGAAAACGGATAAAAAACGGATGAAAACGAATGAAAGCAGATGAAAAGATATAAAAACAAATAAATACGTATAAAAACGGATGAAAATGTATTAAAACGGATGAAAACGTATAAAAACGAATAAAACGAATTAAAATGGATGAAAACGTATAAAAATGGATAAATACGTATAAAACGTATAAAAACGGATGAAAAGGTACAACGTAAAAAAGGGTATAAAACGTATGAAAACATGTAAAAATCCAATATGAAAAAAAAATTGACTATGAAAAGAAAAATAATTGAAAATAACTTCATCTAAACATCTTTTCATTTAAAAAAAATAAAACTCTATCTAAACGGATTTTTAAAATTCGCAACTCTTCTCTAGAGAAGAGAAATCATTCTCTTCTCTAAGAATTTATAAACAGAAAAACAGGAAAAAAAATTCACCAATTAAACGGCTCCTACAATATCCACTAACTACATTCTATAACAATCAAAGAGTATCTTTATCAATTAAAATTTCATTCGTTGATATATAAAATACTCACATAATTTTTACACAAATGAAATTCATACATTGGCAAATCTTTTTTATATAATAAAAGAATTACATCATTTCGAAGTTTTCTATCAAATTGAATCTTATGAATTAAAAAATTGAACCAATCAGAATGCTTGATTTTGCCACGTAGGTAAAATCGTGCGATCTAATTGGTCAATAAAAAGTCAAAATTAAATAAATTTTGTCAAAATTAAAAAAAATTGGTAGAGAAATCTGATAGAGAAAAAAATCTCATAAAAATATATGTGTCAAATTTGTGAAAACAAAAACTTGAAAAAAGATGAGGTTTTTTTTTTAACGGCAAAATTTTATAAACTAGCAAGGAGCTAGAAAAGAAATTACAAAGATATTAAATGCGGGTTTTTAAGCCAATCATCCCTAGAGAACTTCCTACTACACCTACTATTACACCAAAGAAAGGAGGAAGAGACAATATTCTCAAAAAGGATCGATCTAGACGGCTTATTAACATCAAAAGTAGAACGATTCCGAAATCCCCAAATAAACCACCAAGCAACGTAGAAGACTCCTTCCAAAAAACCTTTAACTGAACCCGGAAGACGAATAGAAGAGAACCACTCGTCCCATTCTGAGAACGAACGCCAAAGCTGGAAATCGATCTCCCACCAACGGCAAACACGATGCAAAACCTCCTGAGATAGAGAACATCGAAATAACAAATGATGGACATCCTCTTCATCCGAAAAACAAACCGGGCAAGAAGTGGACTCCAAAATAACACCTTTTTGGACCAGATTGTATCTAGTAGGCAAACACCCCCGACGAGCTCGCCACATAAAAACATTAATCTTAATAGGAATTAACTTAACCCACCTAGTCGGCTCAGAATGAGAGGGAAGCACCAAATCATCAATAGCAAGACGAGTATCTTTCACACTAAATTCACCACTGCTAGAAAGGGAGAAATACCAACGATCATTAGACGTTGAAAGAACCACTGAATTCAAAAACGAACTTAAATCTGAGAATTCTTGCTGTTCGACCCCTCCTCTAACTGATCTCCGAAAAGACGTATCCAGGGGGCCAGCCATCTTAGCCGCCACACAAATATTGGGAGCAGAATCAAGGGCAAACAAACGCGGACACAACTCACACAAGGGAATATCCCCCATCCAAGTCTCTTTCCAAAAACTAGTAGATTGACCATCCCCGATACGTTTAGAGCAATACGACAAGAAATCAAATCCAGATGACTTAAGCACTTGAACTTCCTTCAAAATCGAACTCCATATGGAAACCTTACGAACTGAATGAGAATCAATCTTATCCCCATGAACCGCTTGGATAACACGAAACCACAAAGAATCATCTTGCGAAACGAAACGCCAAACCCACTTTAAGAGGAGCGCTCGATTAAGAGCGAAATAACTCGAAACCCCAAGACCCCCTTTCTTCTTCGAAGCTAACACCTTATCCCACGCAATCCAGGAAATTTTTTTCTCCAACATGCTGGCCCCTTTAAAGAAGTTACTACGAATTGACTCCATAACCTTAAGCACGCCTTTAGGAACCTTAAAAATGGACATGTTATAAAGGGGAGATGCACCGAGAACTGATTTTAACAAAGTAAGCCTACCACCAATCGAGAGGGTTTTCGCTTTCCATTTAGACAAACGCGATTGAAGCTTTAAAATTACATCATCCCAAGCCTTATGACGAGTCATCCCAGCCCCCACCATAACCCCAAGATAACGGAACTTGTTTTCCATAATAGTGCAACCTAAAGAAGAAGCCATATCCTCAACTCTAGACCGCGAGACCCCCACACCCAAAATTTGGCTCTTATGAATATTAATCTGTAATCCCGACGCGAGATGGAAACATTTAAGAATATTGATAATACCTCTCAAATTATTATCAGACCATTCACCCATAAAAAAGGCGTCATCCGCATAAAATAAATGAGATAAAGCCAAAGACCCCTGTAACTGAATGCCTTTAAACACATCTTCATCAACTGCTTTACAAACGGATAAATGCAAAGCTTCCATAACAAGAATAAAAAGAAAAGGCGATAGCGGATCACCTTGTTTAAGACCCCGATGAATATGAAACTCGTCAGACGGACTTCCATTAACTAGTAACGAAGCCTTAGCAAAATCAGAAATACCTCTAATCCAAGTACACCAAGTCGAACCGAATCCAAAAGCCTCAAGGACGTCAAGCAAGAAGTCCCAACGAACCGAGTCATAAGCCTTAGCAAAATCAACTTTAAAAAACAACGCTTTCTTTTTCTTCCTTTTACACCAATCAAGCACTTCGTTAAGAATGAAAGGACCATCCAAGATCTGTCTTCCAGCAACAAACGCGGATTGAGTGTTAGACACAAGGCCTGCTATAACCATAGCCAAACGGCTTGCCAAAATCTTAGTGACGACCTTATAAATACACCCTATTAAACTAATAGGGCGATAATCGTTGACGAATTTTGCATCCAGGACTTTTGGGATTAGAGCAATAAAAGAAGAGTTACAACCCTTAGAGAACGAGCCCTGTTTAAAGAAATGCTCAACTGCTTCACAGAAATCCGGACCAATAACCTTCCAAAATTTTCTAAAGAATTCAAAAGTGAACCCGTCCGGGCCCGGTGACTTATTGACTCCACAATCCCACACAGCCAATCTAATCTCATCATGAGACACATGACGCTCTAAGTCGGCAACCTGATCTGTAGATAACCGATTCGGAAAGGAGAAACTGAGTTTCAATCTAGCCTTTGTGGGCTTATTAAAACGAGCTTCATAGTGATCTTTAAAAGCTTTCTTCACTAAGATAGGATCTGTGCACCACGTACCATCAACAAACACACCACGGATGGCTAGATTAGACCGTTTCTTGTTAATGATTCCATGAAAATACTTCGAGTTCTCGTCACCTTCAATCGCCCATCTGACTTTTGCTTTCTGGACGAAATCCATATCTTCCATCTCCTTTAGATCATTCAGGTTACTCATTAAGTCTTGTCGCCTAAAAATCAACGAATCAATAGGCCCATTTTGATCCAAACGTTTATCAATATCACGAAGCTCAGAAACAATGGAGTTCTTAGAACCTGCACTCTGAATTTTCTTATCGTTAACCCACAACCTGATAACTTTTTTGAGCTCTTGTAACTTCTTTTTAAACCGAATCATTTTATTATTGTCCGAATAAGCCAAGGCGCGCCAAGTCTGTTCCACCATATCATCAAAACCAACGAGTTTGAACCACGAATGATAGAACCTGAAAGGAATCGGTCCAAAGTCCACTTTAACTTCACATAACAAAATCGGACGATGGTCCGAAAGATGCCGGTCCAAACATAACGCCGAAATGGAGGGGAAAATAGTAAGAATACCATCCGAAACAAGGAACCTATCCAACTTACTCATTTTTTCCGCCGAAGGGTGTGACCAAGTAAACGTGTAACCCTCCATTTTAATATCCACTAAACCAGAAGAAGATATGAATTGATTAAAAAAGCTAGCGTTATTAACATTAAAACACGTACCTCGTCTTTCAACATTGGTACGCACTTCGTTATAGTCGCCCATTAAAATAGCCTCTCCATTCCAACGTCCCAACAAAATCAGTAAATATTCCCATAACACCCGTCTCAAAGAAGGTTGCTGCGGGGCGTAAATAGACACAACAAGAAGCTTAGTTTTACTAGGGATCCACGTCCCATAAATGGCTACAAACGAATCCGAGATCGTAACATAATCTTTCTTGAAAAAAGATTCCTCCCAAATACAAAGAATTCCACCAGAATTACCAGCCGCTTCACTAAACACGTAGTCATAATTCGAGTTACCCCACATAAATTTCACATCCATGTGAGACACCTTCTCCATCTTCGTTTCTTGAATTGCAATAAAATTAAGTTTATTATTATTAGATAACTCCTTTACCCACTCCTTTTTGGACTTGCTACCAAGCCCTTGAATATTTAAAGACATAAAATTCATCTAAAAACAGCCTCGTCTCCTTTGCTATTAATGATGGATTCGATATCTTTTTCACACCCCTCCATAGAATACCCCATAGCCCTACCCACACGAATCATCTCATCGAGCACTCCCAAAACAGATCCCCCTTTATTATTCCCACTTCCCCCAACAGAGTTAAACGAAACATCTTCATGGACCACTTGAGAATTGTTCATTACCTTAGCACTTATCGTTGGTGAAAACTCCTTATTCAATTCCTTGTCACTTGAATTCAAAGATCCCACTGGCGAGAACCCCGGGGGGTGTGACAAAGACGGACTCGGTTCCAAATTCTCCTCTACAGGCTTCTTTAGACCTAATAGATCATTAAGTCCAAACGGATCAGCAGAAATTTCCTTATCCACGTGTACACTGTGTTCCATTGACTGAGAAGATTTTTCCATAAAATCGGTTTCAGCAACTTCTTCATCTTCACTATTATTAAACTCACCCTCCTCTTTCTCATACGTGTTATACTTATTTTCTTTAGATCCTACTCCTTGAACAGATTCGTCTTCCGAGGAATAATCATGTTCCTTTATAGATTCAAAAGAAGGAGTCCAAGTAAATAGCTCTTTTGCGCGAACCATATACACTTTACCTTTAACAATAATTTTAAAAGATTCAAAAATGGACACCGGATGTTTAGTTAAAATGCATAGACGCTTACGTCCAAAGGAAGTCTCATACGAGTCTTCAATGTTCAGCACTTCTCCCCATTTGTTACCGATTTTATCAAACGATTTGCGAGACCAAGCATAAAGTGGGACTCCCTCAATATCTAACCACACTACTCGTTCATCACTGACAAAGTCCGGATTAACTTCCTGTATCACTTGAAACCAAGAATTGATCCCAACATGATTAACCAAATTTCTTTTCGTATCAGGTTTATCACATTCAAACATAACCCACAAGCCTCCAAGATAGGACAATGTAACATTCACGAATCCCTCGTCCACGAGAAGGGATTGTAACTTGGTAATGGAATCAAAGGACTTGACTCTCCCCATAGCACAATTAGAGAAATCCCTTTCCACAACACACTCCTCATCTAACACCAGAGCAGGAGCAGATGACAACGAATTTCCAGGTTGGACCAACGGAGTTACCCCATTAACAACTGAAACATAAGAAGTCACACCTCCCTTTTTCTGATGAGAACCCGTTGAGCCATTCCTATGGTCTGCATCCTTCTTCGAACCATATTTTTGGGGGACATTAGTATTAGGATTCAGAGGTTTTTGAGGCCTATCATACCTAACCTGATTTGCAAACAAATGATAACTCCCAATCCATATCGTGCATAAATTCTTCACCAATCTATCGAGATTAAAGACCTTAATGAAACGGACAAATGCAAATCTCTTCCCTGCTTTAGACTTTTTATTCGGAATAAACACATCTATAACCGTTCCATATACGCTACATTTGTTCCATAGATCACGAGAATTGACATAATCCGGAAAATTAGTTACAAAAACCGAATGGGAAATTTTCTTGGTAAAATCTTCATTTGAGGAAAACTGACGCCTGGTATTTTCATAGAGTCCACCAGTCATCTTGGATTGAAGGGAGTTCAAACACACAATCACGAAAAAGAAAGGATCAAACCCTAAAAACACGTCGAATCTGATAAAGATCAATTAAGAACAACAATTCAATTACCCCTCGCGAGTTAACCGATCACAAGGATATAGGGACGAACGGATCGAAGCCTATACCCTATCACAAATTAATAGACGAAGGAATAATTAAATCAATGTAAATAAATCAATCGTTATCAAATGAATGGTGAAAACAGGATCAAAATTGCAAACCGGAGTTGGAGTTTTCGAGATCGAAACATTAGATCTGAAAAGATACCCTCAGATCTCCAGAGACACTATAAGTAGCAAAAAAAATAGGCACAAAAAAGCTTTCACGGATACTTATATGCTAAATCCCAAAAATTGTGTTTACATACGATAGCAAGGAAGCAAACAAAGTGTCTCATTGCTTCGCCTGGTTCAAACTTTGGCCACTTCTAATTTAAATTTTATAAATGTGTAAAATACGTGCAAGTTTTATCCATAATAACGAAAACTACTAGAGCTCCGGAACCACTCTCGGCGTGCACAGTTCCGTAAGCTACTGGCTCTGGCGTAGTGCACTACTCTAAAATCATTGATTTATTATGTCATTACACATGACTATACCTTGGTCATTTTTATGGCTCATTGAAAATGAAGGCTAAAAGCAAACAGTGTGACTATTATATAATCAAATATGTAGAAAAATACACAAATCACATATAATAAAATATGTGTAGATATGCAAGCCGAATATAAAACTTATTTACATAAACGCAGAAATATTTTTAGTACACCTTTCGGATGTGTACACTTGATATTATTATACCAACATGTATATAAATAGTAGTAAATCATATTACTTTTAACCGCTACATTCCCGTTAATGTACGAAGGTAATTTCCAAAATTCGGACATCACACATAAATGAACACCTTATATTTCATATCTACTTATGCAATACGTTTGTTAATAAGTGAAATGAGAATTATTAATTTCCTCATATAATACTACTAATAAAAGAAGTAGCACTAAATAATAGCTCTGTTAATCACATCACGTGGTTGAGCTATCTTTGGAATAAGATCAGTGTCACGCAGATATCATATCCGGACACACAATTGAGCTATCATTCTTATAAGTTCCGCGTTTTGTAGATGACACACACGAAATAGATGTTCTATAAAAATGTCCTCTACTCATCTAAATGCTATGTATTAAGTTTAACGCTACTAATAAAATATAGCATCATCACGCGGACACGGAGATTAGACACTAATTTAACCGCCGGTTGTAACATGTCGGACGAAAACTTGCGAAACCGATACTCGCGGAGCATAGCCACCTACGTCATCTAAGTGATGCATGAGCAAAACTTCAAACCTAAAAGTTTTAAAAAAATCTAAAGTCTTACGAGCTCCGTTTCGGGTCCGTCTCGTCCTCTAAAAACCCACATGTCATTATCTGTGACATTAAAAAATTGGTTCCCGTCATCTGTTGACTTGACCATTGGCAATTCATTCCACGTACAACTTGTCCGATCACGGGTTCTGGGGTTTTTGGCCGGCTCAACAATCCCCACTGCAACACCATTGTTTAATCCAAGGACTGACCTTTCGGTATGTTTTGGAGCGTTGTCGCTTTTCATAAAGCTACTACGGATACCAAATCATGATTATGCTACGGCTACTGGAACATCACCATTCATCGACATATTGATCGCTACCATCTGATCAATGATCTGCGGACTTACCATTAAGTAGTCTGGCACATAAAGTTTCCTAAGAATGTTCTACATATGTAGTCTCTGGTACTACATTAGTTTTTATAAATAAGTAAAACTCCATGTGAGTCAATCTACTTGCAAAATAAATAATAAAAAAAAGATGTATGCCATGCGTACGACAATTTTAGTCCACTTCTCAAATGTTACTTTAAATTATTATTTAATTCCTGCTGCGGACATATTAAACCGGACCGATTTCTTGGTCCTTTTTATGGTGTTCTAGTAGAGGTAATAGGGTTTTTTCTTGGAAGTATTGGTTAAAAAACCCCTATCTTATTTCTTTGTAATGTCTTTCTAGCTCCTTGCTAGTTTTTTTTAATAAAGTTGTCGTTAAAAAAAAAAAAAAAAAACATTACGCATGACTAAATATCCGGACATGCTTTTTCGCGCTTATATATATACATTAAGCTTCTGCTCGTACACATTTTTGCCATCCTGATGTATAGTTGATCATTATTTAATAAGCTTCGTGTTCGTTCCCGTTTTTTAGCCACGTAGTTGAGTAACTTTTTCATAATAAACTCCATGTTTCGTTAAATTAGATAGAAGGAACAATTATGTTATTAAAAATATCTTCTAACTCATTTATACAATGTATTAATCGATCTTCATAATATACTTTTTTTGGGTAGCTACGACCTATACGAAAATGATGAAAGTCATAAAAGTTATTTGGATAATTGAGCATATAAGTTTAATGCTACTAATACAATATAGCATCATTAAACTTGGGGGGGGGGGGGGGGCTATAATTGGTATTGTTGATCAGCACCATTGAAATACATTCTTTTTATTAGCCTAAAATTTATTTTTAACATACGTGAAATACTACTTTATCCTGATTAAAAAGGTATACGTGTAAATGTTTTTTATTAAACAGCGGGTCACGTAACCCCAATTAACTCTGTGCGAACAAACAAAGTTCATTGCACACAAGTATCTCCGGATATAAAGAACACTTAGAAAATTGCAAGTCTAAAGTGAGGCCGAGTAACCTATAAATTAATTTAAGTATGTAAGAGGCATTGCAAGCCCAATACTAAGACGAATGCAATATTCGCATCAGGACGGGTAACCTTACAATTAACCCAGCCACGGAAGTACGTCCTCCGTTGGTCGTAAGACGAATGCAATGTTCGCATCAGGACGGGTAACCTTACAATTAACCCCGCCAAGAAAGTACGTCCTCCGTTGGTCGTAAGATGAATGTAATGTTCGCATTAGGACGGGTAACCTAATAATTAACCCCGCCACGGAAGTACATTCTCCATTGGTCTCAAGACGAATGTAATATTCGCAATATTATTCGCATCATAAGCAAATACAAGCTGGTACAAGATGGACATACATTTACCCATCTCATCACGCATTATATGGAGGGCATCTCCATATATATATATATATATATATATTCTCCTCATCATCTCCCAGAGATGAACAAGAATGGTACTTGTCCAATGCTAGTGTTACCCCGACTGTAGAAAAATTGTTCTTCTTACGGGGTCTTTACTGTTCAAACACGGGAAACCAAGCATCTGAGCACCATCACCCAACACATGTATATGGGTGCAGCCTATGATTGGCATGATTAGCACGGTCCAAAACCAGATATACTGATGTATGGTCCAAAAAGAAAAGAAAACAGTTAAAACCAAAGCAGGTATTTATACCCTTGGTATATTTAATGGACAGGCTTAATGCAAGTGTACCCCACTAGGCAAACGAATAGACAGGATCAAAAGTAAAGAAAGTGTGACGACAGAAGGATAAACTAACTACAAGTATAGAGGGTGGTCAAAGAAAGACTAAGTCTCACGGTCTCACCTACAGAGCGCTAAATAAGAGACGACATAGAGCTAACAATCATGGCAGAAGCACGGTAATAAAGAATCTGAGTCTAGCAATATTCACCGCACGTAACAAATGCCGCATGCAGTAAACATACTGGACTGGGGGGACTTGATGACGTATAGTACGTATAACAGGCCTCTAGGCCTGGACTATACTAACCACATGTGGACCCTGGCCTTGGCCCGGATATGAAAACACTAATCATCATTTAATATGATTAGTCAACATCCAATCAACATTAATGTGATTAGTCAACATTCAATCAGCATTAATGTGATTAGTCGACATCCAATCAGCATTAATGTGATTAGTCAACATCCCATCAACATTAATGTGATTAGTCACCTATAAAAGGCGGTCATCTGACACCCCCAAAAAGTATGATTTTCTCACCTTCCCCAATACACACACATACCTCTGATAACACGTGTTTTTACTCTCACGTCGGAAACAAGCAATCATGAACCATCTCATACCCGGTCACCAATTTTGTACTAACACTGACTGGTCAAGAAAAGTCGCAAAACACACTTTTCGGGACGGGGGAAAAAAAAGGGGGGAAAAAAAACGTTCTTAACGAAATATGAAGGACCAGAAGAACAATCATCAATGAGTTCAATATCGAACACTTCACCAGAAGAAGATGCAGCCTTTTGTTTAATGCTGTTATCAAGGGACACATGGTCTGATATGCATGATATCAAGTCGAAAAATAGTACAAGAAGTAAGTTTAGATGTGAAACATGTGACAAAGTGTTTAAATCATACCAAGCATTAGGTGGTCACAAAGCAAGTCACAGAGATGAAGAGTTGGAATCATGGATGACAATGATCATAAGACAAAGATTGTGTTGAGTGGAGATATTAAGGTACATGAATGTGATGTTTGTTTTAAAGTGTTTGGTTCTGGACAAGCTCTTGGTGGACATAAAAGGTCACATGTTAATGTTGGAAAACCTAAGATTAATTTGATTGATCTTAATCTTCCTACACCAATTGATGAAGATACTAATTATAATGATGATGATGCTGGTAGTCAATTTGAGGCTTCTGTGGTTAGTGATGGTGAATTTGTTAATTAAATCCCATTAATGGAAAGATTGAATTGAAGATAAAGTTTTTATTTTTGTGGATCTTGTTCAGAAATAGTTGTCAGGGGGTTTAATTTTAGTATCAAATTTAGTAAAATGTTAATCTTTTGTGACTCTAGTTGAGCAATTTTGGAGTTCTTCTATGCCAAAATTTTGTTTATCTGCTACTGTTACAGGTTTATTTTGAGACATGTAATAAATGGAAATTCATGATAATTTTGATTTTGGCATTGCTCCTCTTTTATGTTACTTCTATGCCTTATGTGAGTGACACATATTGTCAAATAGCTTAAGTCAATTAAGTGACACATTTTGGCATTGCTCCTCTGTTAATGGAAAGAGTTTTAATTTTATAGTTAACAAGCAAGATTACCCGCGCGTTGCTGCGTGCGTTAATTTTTCGCGCGTTGTTGCAGGGCATTATTATTATTATTATTTTTATTTTGTGCGGGTTTATTTTTTCGGTCTCATGTTTAATAGTTTTTTTTTCTTATATGGGCTTATGTGTTGGGCCTCGTGTGTTGGGCCTCATGTTTAAAAGTTTTTTTCGGTCTCATGTTTAATAGTCCGGGTTTGTTTTTTCAGTATCATGTTTAATAGTTTGTTTTTTTTCTTATATGAGTTTATGGCCTGCGCGTTATTACGGAGCGGTAAAATTTTATTTTATTTATTTTTAATTTTTCCCGGAATTTATTTTTTTCTGGACCTCATGTTTAATTGTTGGTGTTTTATTATAGGGTTTATGTGTTGGGGCCCCTTTTAAAGTTATTAGGTATCGAAAATGTTTGTGCGGGTATTTTTTTTATCTGAATAAATCGGTACTTTTGTAACATTTTTTTCCCATATTTTTGTGTGAACCGTTTTTTTTTTCAAAAAAAAAAAGACCGGCCCAAAGTTGAGGCCTAAAAAACTGGGCCAAACTGGGAGCCCAACATCATAGTACTGTAGCTGCACTCTAACTACAGTGCTTAGGATGAACAGTGTTCTGTGACATAGGGGTGTTCATCGGTTCGGTTTTCGGGTTTGTGGGTTGTACGGTTCGGGTTAATCGGTTTGAAAATTTTCAAAGTCAAAACCAAAACCAAACCAAACCAATTATATAACGGATAAAACCAAACCATACACCAAATTAGAATTCGGTTTGGTTTCGGTTAAAACCAAGAAAACCAAATTCAAATGAACTCCAAAAAAATTAAAAACGTTTTCCCCAAAATATAATCTAAAAGTTATAAATAAAAAGCTAAAATTTTCATATAAAATTAAAAAATCAAAAAGTCTCACAAAGTACTCAAGTAAATCAACAAAAAAAATGTTTAAGAAACAAAAAGGTTTCATGACGAAAATAAATGAAAGCGAAATAAGATATTTTTTTGACAAAAATCTTCATAAGCTTTATTAGCTTGAATATTCAATCTTCAAGCATTGAAACACAGTTGCAACTTCACTCTTGCTCAGTATATGTGAATTTATATGAATCAAGTAGGAAAACTCTTGTTCTGTTACTTACGAATATGCATGAATGCTCGATTTGAGAAGTGATTGGTTTAAAAGATTTTAACAAACTAGAATTCCTAGTTAGGATAATACGATAGAAGTATATATATATAATTAACTTTTTTTCATGTGTATAGAGATATTCGGTTTTTTCGGTTTGGTTTGGTTTTACTTTTGTCAACCCATAACCAAACCAAACACCAATTAAATAATTCGATTCGGTTTCAAACCAGACCATACACCAATTAAATTTTTTAGTTCGGTTCTATTCGGTTTTGGTCCGGTTTATTTTTCGATTTATTCAGTGTCAAACCAAACACTGAACACCCCTAATGGTGATGGCAGCGGGGTGATGATGGTGGTGGTGTTATGGTGGCCTGCGGTGGGGAGGCAACCGGAGGAGAGGGCGGCGCGTGCGGCGAGTGACAAGGGGGATCGAGTAGATCCGGGCTTGATCTATTTCTTTTGTATCATTTTTGTGGTTCGCCGGAAAATTCGCCGGAAAAGTTTTCCGGCGGTGGTTGGCCGGAAAAGGTGGCGATGGCCGGCGGTGAGGGCTGCCGGAAAAAAAAGGTGGGGGAGAGAGAGTGAGTTAGTAGTGTGTGTGTATTATTAGAGATGAAAATGAATAAAAGTTATAAACTTTCTTATTTATATAAAAAGTTATACGAAAAGTGTAAGGTGTATAATAGTTGAGGGTTAAAAGTGTAACTTTTTATTATACTTTTGATAAAAAGCGGTTCGAGACTCGTTTGGGTCACATATCGGACGATTCAAAATACGAAATTTGCGCCATTGTTTTTCAAATAATTTTTCCATCGAAAATAAGTATTTACATGACTATTATTTAATTAATGTTTTTAAAAAATTTATTTAATGTTTATTATTCGTTTTGTGTATTCATCGGGTATCACGGACAAGCTTTGTCAAAAAATGAAACTTTAATTTGAACATTCGCGTTTTTAAATAAACGTTTTTGAATAAAAAATTAAATAATTTATTAAATATTTTTATTTAATACAAAGTGATAATTAAATATAAATTTAATTATTTTTGTGTCTGTACGCGTTGTGTTCCATTTTGCGAGGCTATTTCAGTCATTTTCTGCTTGGTTTCAAGTCTCGGGCAAAACTAAAAAGTTGTCCGTAATGTCGTTTTATGTCAAACGCTAGTATACCCTATAATTAATAATTCATTTTGGCTGGTCGTTTTTGATAAATCAATTTGAGAATAAAATATATCTTCTCGTTTTCAAGTCAAATAAGTTAGAAAAATAAATTTGAAAATGAGAGATTATAATAGAAATTATGATTTATCCTTTAAATACGTTTCAAAATTTTACCGGCTACGCGGTAATCGTTTTTATGTGACCGTAAAAGGTCAAAAAGTCAAAAGTCAAGTCGGACCCAAAAAGTCAAAGGGTAAAATAGTAATTTAAAATATCGAAAATTGCGGGGTGTGACATACCTACCCCTTTAAAGGAATCCCGTCCCGGGATTCGATTTTTTTGTTAACCTATTGTATGATCAGGAACATTTTTAGGATTTAACAATCCGTTTTTAAACATGGCGTTGAAAATTTTATTCAGCAAAATTCAATGTTTTGACACTTCTTAATATACAAAAATTTTGGCTAAGTTTGACCAGGTTATTTAATTCATTAACATGAGTATTTTAGAAAAATATCATTACAAGTTTTGTGGTTGATATAACATGTTATAAGGAAAGTCTATTGATAGTGAAAACATCAGGGGAGAAAGTGTAGACGCGCGGGTATGTCTGTATAAGGGTTTAAATGTTTTAGGGCAGAGATATATGTAAGGACCGGTGATTAATATCGAACGAGGCTAAAAGATGTAAGTATTCAACTTTCTTAGAAAGTACGAGGAAGTATCGTGACTCAACTCACCTTAAACAAAGGAGGAGAATAAAGTATAACCGAACGGCTCTAATCGCGACTTAATATAGATGCGCCGTAGAACGAGAAATATTAATAATAATAACGGAACGTTGCCCACAACGTTTAATAAGGAAATAGACAACCATATATGTTTGTGCTTTAGTTTAGTCAACAAAATGTGTTTCTACGACTTATTAAATTTATATAGATGTCACGACGTTCTTACGAAAAGTTACTATTTATATAAAGTTTTCATTTTAGGAAAGTTTTAATTTCTAGACGTTACTAGCATCCCCTAATTTAATCGTTTCTATATCTTCCAAAAACGAACTATTGAAACCCTATCGTTTAACCAAAATACTTAGCTTGCAAAATATATATATAAAGTGTTGCTATATTTAGAAATGACCAACGACAACGACTTATCATTTTTAGAAAAATTCCTAAACCTTCGTTTTGATATTAAGAAGCTCCACGAATATTTTCAAAAACTTTCGACACTTAATAAACTTTTAGAAACATTTTTAAACATCCGTTTACCCTCATTTAAAACTCGGACCAACAACTATATTTTTATAAATCACCCATGAACTTGACCAAAAACTTGACCACAACACTGCCATATTTTCCAACTATCCAAAACTCTTTTATGCCTAAACTAATCAACCAAATTCACCTTAACTCAAGCCTAACCTCATCGTCGTCTTTGTTGCAACTCATAAATCTCGCATACTCTTGACACTAACAAATATATATCTGAAATCATTAAAAATCTTTATTAAAATAATTATTTATTTTAATAATTTAAAAATCATAGCACAAACATATGGAGTCGAGAATCAAAAGTATAGGAATACATAGCAACAATAACTATAACAACGGTGACGGAATGCAGAGAGTAAGGACATTTTGAGAAACAATATCCACAGAATAAAGGTCAACAATTAGGAGGAGCTCGCGGAAGAGCTCAGGTGATACGTGACGAAATATCGTACTCAGTCGTTAGTTCGAGGATAAATCAAATCCATTAGCTAAAAAGCGCACAAGTCGGTTAACTCCACAAACAGTTCGTGATCGCAAGGTTTTGTAACGGAAAGAGTAAAAATTTTAAGAATGAGATAAGGTAGTTCAAGCGAGGCTTTAAGATTCTATTGAGTGGTAAGACACGATCGCGTTTCTAGGTCTTTTTAACGGATTCCGGTGATTATCAGTTTCGAGTTCATACTTATGTCATATCGGTAGTGTTCCCAAATCTTAAAAGTAAGCACTATTTCTCTAAATTCTAGGTCGTGTGTCGTGTAGTTCTCCTCATGAACTTTCAGTTAGTGGTAGCTAGTTCTTAGGTCGATTTTCGAGTAACGCTATATCCTCGTAGTTGATCGAAAAGATCGTCTATACTAGAAAACGGGTAACGGTTAGCTTGTTAAATTCTCGGCTTGTCGGTGTACATCCTGAAGGATCCATCAGAGGTTTTGTCGATACGAGGATCTCATAATTCACGTGATTCTATCTCACTAAAAGGTAAGTATATTGAAGAAAATCTTCTAGTTCTATTGGTTATAATCCACTTAGAGTGATATGCTCATTACATTCTAGAACCTTTCAATCCGTAATTTCCATGACTACAGGAAGCATGATTTAGTCTCTCGGCTAAGGGTATGGTGTTTCCACCTGCTAAGGTTAAAGAAAAACTACTTAGTTATGACGCTTACGGATGCGAATACTGACTGACACGACTCATGATTACGCACACAAAATATTAATAAAACGCAAGTACAATATAATCTCGTTGACAATGTAGCGGAAGGAAAGAAAAATATATATATATATAGAGATGGAACATAAAGGTAATTTGACAAAATTTTATGGTGACTACTCTCAACATAGCATGGTCCTTCCTGAATTATCCATAGGTGATCAGGCTATGCATAATTTAGGAACTAACGATAAAATGCTCTTTTCGTCAAACTAATGTAAAAAACAAATCTTATACGGTATAAACGATATAGTTTATGAGGTAGCAAAATAGTTTGTGGTAATGAAAACAGGGTGACACAAGGTATTTTGTAAGATAACAGGAAATGTTTTATGAGGTGATAACAAAAATAGTTTACAAGAAAGTTACGTGACGGTTTATAATGTAATGGTAACAAATGGTTTACGAGTTGACAATCCAATAATTTATAAAGTGGCAACATAATGGTTTATAAAAGACACGAAGTAGTTCATAAGATGCTGACAACATATTTCATAAATTGACAGCGAAATAATTTATAAATGACAACGAAATAATTTCTGAGGTGACACGGAAATAGTTTGTAAGATACCTGCAAAATAATTTATAATAGGATAGCAAAAGAGTTTATAATTAACCGTAAAATAGGTTATAAAATGAAAACGAGTTGGTTCATTAATTTATACTCAAATAAGTTATGAGGTAATAGTAAGATAATTGTAAAATGTTGACAAAACGGTTCATGGAATGATATCAAAATAGTTTATAAGGTGTTAAAATAAACAAGAAGCTATTAGCAAAAGGTTTGTAAACTGGTGGTAAAATAGTTCATAACGTGACAACAACTATGTTTATAAGACGACACTAAAATAGTTCAAGTAGGATACCATCCAGTTAGTTAATAACAGTAAGACAGCGTTTTACATAATAGTAAAATGGGTGTAAGACGGTAAAGTAGTAGTTTATTATATTCACTAGAGAAATAAAGTGCAACTGACAAAATCGTCATGACAACTAATTGAACATATGATTTATGAAAATCCACAACAAATACACGAAATTCACTTAGGTAAGACTATTGCCAAACTCTAGAGATTACAGCCTGAGTCTACTTTGGTTTCACTAAATAGGGAAAAATCTTTCCTTAAACATCAACGTTACCTTTGACGGTGTTAGAGCTCCAACGAGTTTTAACCTCCTAAATACGGTTCACACGGTTCAGATTTCTAATTTTCCCTCTAAGTTAAATATCGAAACGGGTGTCCTATAATTCCTACTCACATAGCCAACAGTCTTGTAGTTATTGCACTTTACAGTGCATGGTCCAGTGTGGTGCAACTTTCGTTTGTTGTGGAAGGGAAATTTTTGCTACTTATGCGTCCTTGAAATTTGGTTTAGCAATATAAGCTCTCACGGCCTTTTGTCATTAATTTTGGTGTTGACATTCCTTACTACCTTGGTTCCCTAACGTACGACCTAATTCATTTAGTCGCGAGCCATGCGG
>BQNB010032670.1:0-50914 GCA_026074375.1 Tanacetum coccineum | reverse complement strand
ATTAACAACTGAATTAACTAAATGAGATTTTTAAATGCTTGTAAATTCTTAAAGTCTAAACTACTTAAACTGAAATATTTCCCTGGTGCTAGAGAAGAGTTTTTAAACTCTAAATTTTGAAAAAATAAAATCTAACTTTCAATAACCACTTGATTCCTTGTTATTTAACCTAACTCAACTAGTTGACAAGTTTTGACAAAGTATGGTTGACTTTAGGAGTCAAAGTAAGCATAAACCAAACACTCCTTAATGTAAGTCTGTCAAAGCTAAGTTCTATTTAAACCTATTTAAAAGCTAAATCAGCTTTAACTTTTTATCTACTTCTACTATATCTATACTATTTAAACTATTTTAACACTAAAATGCTTAGCTTATTTAAAGAAATAAGCTAGTTACTCTACTAGGTTGTTATTTGCTTATTTATGACAGAAATTCAAGAATGAAATCTAGATAAGTTTTTAACTAAGTAAGCTTAAAACAATTACAACTATAAGCTGTCTAAGCTAAATGAAACAGGATTAAGCACTAGAATAAGCAAACAAATTTGAAATAAGCAAAATGAATAAGCTAGGTAGATGCTAAAATGGAATTTAGAAAGAGAAACCTGAAATTTGTAGATTCTTCTTCACCTAAACATCCAAGTGAAGAGTTTAGGTGATCCTAATGGCACCTTGCCTCTAAAACCTTTATCAACAAACTCAATAAGCTAAAATAGCTTATTTCTTCTTTAAGCTTCCAATATGAACAAAAAACACTCAAATGATCATTATTTGAAATTGAATTGATAAATTTGAGTAAATGAATGCTTAAATACAGAGTTTGACTAAGAATGAGCTTATGAAAAGTAATAAGCTCAAACGAGCTTATTTAGAGCTTATATGCTAAATTCGACTTGTAATTGAAATAGAAGAACACACAAAGCTTATAAACTGAATGATAGTGCTAAATTTACGAGGTACAAGAGGAAAGGAACAGAGTACAAGTGATTTAAGCTGATTGCTAAAAGTTTGAAAGTAAAAGCTTAAATTCGACTAAAATTCAAAGTGAAAATTTTAAAACAAAATACAACCACAGAAAAATGAGACCTAAGTGCTCTATTTATAGAGGATTGGTGAAGAGGAGTGAAGATTTCTAGAATAGTCCATTAGATCCTAGCCCTTGATCTTTTTCGAGTTGATTGTGGCCGTTGGATGGGTTTTGTGAGGTGTCTTGGCCAATAAGCTGTTGCCACGTGGACTGGGTAATGTGGAGAGGGCTTATGAATGAGCTTGGGCATTTATAGAGGAGCGGGGTGTGGGAAAAATCAAAGTTGGGTTGTGTTGATTTCTGGCGGGAAAAGAGGTTTTGGCAGTTAGGTTGTTACAAGTTTGTTAGAAAGCCGCGTTCTTTCTGTTTAAATCTTTGGAGTATTGGCAAAACTCGTCCTTGTCTTTAACCCGCTTCTTTGTAGTTATAAAGTAGGTTTGAAAATGGCAGTTTAAGTCCTTGTGTTTCTTTGCTTCTTTTTCTTCTTTTAATAAAACAACTTTCCACTATTTGCAACTTTGGCCCTTAAACTTCAAAACTCCAAATGGCCTTTGAATCTTTGAATACTTGTCATAATTGGTCCTTTGACTTCATTTTGGGTCTTTGTCTGCCTTTCTTGCTGTGTCGGGCTGATCCGGCTTTGATCTTTGGCTGATTCTTCACTCTTGTTCTTGTCTCTTTCGTTCCTTGTCGGTTTTTGACTGTTTTTGCTTCTTTTTGTCCGTTTTCTTTAGTCGGTTTTTTTTTTTTTTTTTTTTTTGCTTCTTTTTGTCCTTTAATCCTTTCCTCCTGCACAATTTACACAAATCACACTTTTTTCTATTCATTTTGGCATTTTGTAATGGGCTTTAAATTGTGGCAAAAAATCTCCGTACCAATTACATATACATTAAGCAATATCAGCCTCCAAAATACCAGATAGTTTGAAAGACTAGTAATCAAATAACAAACAGTGACGAGGTAAAGACGGAATCAACCTCTGTTGGGCCTCGCATGGCGGGTTTGACTTTACCTTCGCAATAAACACCCGACAACGTAGGGTCAGCCTTCTATACGACTTATCGCAACAAGCTGAACAACTACGTCTATCTCCTTTGGTTCCACAAGAGGCTCCTCATTACACCTTAAGTCCCAGTTGGGGAAAACGGGTTCCCCAGTGTAGATCTCTTACGATGGTTGGGGAAGAAAAACTAAAAAAAAGACTCATACAATAAATACAAATCGTAACAAATAAAGGGATATATCAATATTAACTAAAAAGTCCGCCAACTTTAGCAAAATACAGTGATATAGTAAGTGCTATGCAAAAAAGAGGGAAGCATAGCAGTTTATAACATTATAAGAAGACGGTTTAATCCCTAAATGCATCTACATGAAGGACCCCTAGGTTATATTCTAGGCTCAACCACGCTACTTCTTTATAAAACCATTGGTCTGATTATAAACTGTCAACCCAGCCTGAGCGAAACACGAGGCGTAACATCATAGATATCATCACAACACAATGGTATCAACAATAGTGAGAACTAAATGAAATAGATAAAAAAAAATGAGGACCAATGTGTCATTGACAATAATCAAAACACTAGATTAAAAGTATTACGTTCGCATACGATATGCAAAGTCAATACCACAAGGAAAACATCCACAATAAAGTCCTAGAACAATCAAAATAACACCAAGTATCAAACAATTCAAATGACATAAAAAAAATCTGCTAGGATGAAGACTCCGCATGCAAGCCTACGGTCTCACTAAGCCACCTCTCCCTGAACTTCAACATTGTCCACAAGAAGGTATTAGACCTGAAAAATGAAGCTTAAGAACATCAAACGAAAGGATGTATGAGAGTCATGGGATTAATGACAGCGAAAATCAAGCTTGATAGAACCAATTCTGTGTGAAGAACAATGCAAACCAGGTGCTAGGACGAAATACTAGAACAAAGCAGTGCAAGCAAGCATGGCAAATTACACCAAAACGAGCAGTGAGGGACGGAACTGTCCCTCATCCAACAAGTACCGAACCACTTGGTGGTCAGGAACTTTACCCTGCCGATCCATTTAAACCAAGCCACATAATGCACATGGCAATGGTAATGAACGGTTACCCTCGATCCCGATAACACAATAGCAAAGGGTAGGGAAATTCGTTACCCGCCTATCGGCAAATACACGATAAGCATTTAGCACGTAACATACAATAGCCCAGTCAAGTCCATACACTTCAAAAAAAAGACACTATAATAACTGTAATTTAAAAAATATGGTCAGGAAATCCCCAAAGCATCATTATTTCCATTCACTAATACCAAAGAAACTAAAAGGTGACTTCATAATGAAACTCACGCTTCACCTGAATACACAAACGGCAGCTTTCGACCACAGGCCCTCCCTCCCCACACCCCCTACACGGAGGCCCCCCTAAACCAGTCCCGCCCAGGCAACCACTCACTGTCCCTGAAACACACATAAGAAGAGTTTGACGTAAGGTTTTAGCTAACCATCATGGGTCACCGCAGACACCTTATGCCCAACAATAACCATCTCCTTCACCACTTTACACTATCTACTGTATAAGTTAAATCAGAATTGAAGAATTTTAGTGTCACTTTACGTACTCAAAAACCCTTACATCTAACAACGAAATTTTAACTACCCAAAAAACCCCGCCGGATAATAACATCTTACACAACACCCACCCGAAAATAAACACTCTACAACCAACCCGAGTCGACAAACACAAAACAACACCCACTAACCAAACGTCCTAAATCGATCTGATAGCAAACCACGTAAAATATCACTCAAACGAACCAAACCTTAGACAAGCTATACAGAAGGCTAATTTTCACGGGAATATGCAATCTACATAGGAAGAAACAACGGAACAGACAAAGGGCACCTCCGTAAGCAACCCCAATTAAAGAAAAGGTTAAACCCCACCGCAAACCTGTATCCAAACATACTGACCCTAAATTACTTCAAAAACATTAACTAAATAGTATAAAAGTAGGGTTTTAAAACCTTCCCGCCCTTAAAAACCAATGAGGCCGATTATTCAGAAGAAGTAAACACTTATATGGATTATACGTAGGAAACCCCCCCCCACCTTAAGAAACATGAACAATAACGTTTTATAAATGCATCTAGAAAGACAGACTGTTAAAAGACCGCAAAATTCTTCTGCAACCCTAAAACAAGTTTTAACGCAAATCTAAACCTAACCAATTGCATAGACATGACCTATAATCAAACCCTAAACACTCTATTTATCATTAGAGAAATCCATTAAAATAGTTGTCTATATTAACAAATGAAACTCTAGAATCCACCAATCATAATGAATTGCATGCGATTGCATAATTAAACTCGGCTGAAACGCATAACCTATGAGATAATAAGAGCACCTACACCAACACTCATGAGTTGACTCTTTGATCTAGCAATGAAAAACCGAATCAATTAAGTGTTTTGGGGCAAGAAGAACGACGGCATAAGTGGAGGGAGGGCAATAAAATAATGAGCTAGTGTTTTTTAAAAAATACGTGTTTATACTGAAAAGTATCAAAACGACGCCCCTATATATACCACTAAGACACTTCAACCCCAAAAAACCCGAAACAGAACCCTGCCCGTGGTCTCCCCCTAAAAAACAAAAAAAAATATCCGAAATTTATAGAACCAACAAATTCATAATGCCCACAATGATAACCAATGACCATACCCAAAATAAGAAAACACCCCCCCGGAGCCTCTCTGAGAAATTTCAGACCACACAAATAAACCAACCCGCCTCACCAACCACCCCTTGAACCAATTCCCACACCCAAACCAATAAAAAAACCCACCCCCATCCAAAAACTACAAAAAAACGCCCTTAAATCAGCCCCCCACCCAAATCACAAACCCCGACACCCCCCATTCAACCAAACCAAGCATACCAACCGCCTTCTCATAAAATGCTACAGTCACCTCAAACAACACCCACGCCAATACGACGCGGCATCAGTTCAACACTTCATGACAATTCCAGTTAACAGGCCACCCGTGAATAAAGTGGATACACCCATCCAACTCAACAGCCCCCAAAAAGCCGAAGACCGACGCGATACCAACACACCTGGACAACAATCCCATACGTCCACCGAACTTCACCCTAACAAAAAGAACCCAAAGCACCCAATAAGCATAACAAAAGGACACTAAAGTCCATGTACACCATACACTCAAAAAAAAATGTCCCCACACAAAAATGAAAAAAAAAAGACCACTCGTCAAAAAGCTAGAGAATCCACCCCTCCCCTCACCTGTCAGTTAACCTACAATCCTTCCCGCCAAACCGTACGTCTATATCCACTCAGAAACCTCCCCCCCCACTCCCCAACCCCTGTACCATCCCCTACTCACACACAACCCCCCGGACCACTTCCCAAATCATCTGCGAATCCTCACCCACCCAACTAGACTAACTCACATACCCACCCATGTGCCGCCCCGCCTAACTACCACCTATCACCAACCGACGAAGAAAAATAGATGCTTAATCAGATAAACGAAGGATTCCCCCTCCCCAACCACCCTACTTCATACGAAACCCATCACATGAAAGAGTAAAATTCCCACCTACCATTACCAAACGGATAATGTCAATACACACAAATGAGCAGGCCCCACATAGAGTAAGTAACCGAGCCTACCCCACCCCCCCAAGTCACTCACAACTACCACCCCAACCACACTCAAACACTTCTCAACTCACGCCTGGTCGCACAAAACATCTCTCGGTTAACGTAAACGTAAACTAACCAAACCACTCCAAAACGTATCACCAAAATAGGGACCGAGTTTTATCCATCGTGTCTTGGTTGTTATTTCACTGAAGCATTTTATTCGAACATATCACTTTCTGACTGTGAAGCAACCTGGTAGCGTGCAAATCTCCTGACTGAAGCAACTGAGAAATCACCCGAACTCTCCAAGGACCATATCCGTCTATCAGACAACGGAACAAGATTAACATCATGAACCTGAACCAATAATGATTCGTATTGCTGCTGCTCGATACCGCCCCTAGGATTTCGAGGGAACGAATATTCCAAACTGGACTGAGCCAATTTCGAACCAACCGTCACATATTTACATGACTCTAGTGCATATATACGCGGGTAAAGATTTTTTAGAGCGACATCTCCAATCCAAACGTCCTCCCAAAAAACATTTTTTTACCCATTACCCAATTTATTACGCATACAGTTAAGAAGATTAATACCTTTGTTTTCCAATACAGTGAGCTCATTCACAATGTCCATCCAGTATGAAGGAGATTTCGATTTAACTTGCTTCCCCACTTTCCCATCTTCTCCATGAATAGCCTTAATAACCCTTACCCATAAAGACTTATGTTGAGTAAAGAACCTCCAGACCCATTTGAACATAAGACCTATATTCAAAGCATATAAACTTGAAACACCAAGACCCCCTTTTTCTTTGGAAGCTAACGCATTTTTCCATTTAACCCAAGACGTCTTCTTGCTATTCGTATCATGACCATTAAAAAAATGGTTGCGGATAGACTCCAACTTACGAAGCATACTCAAAGGAACTCTAAAAATAGACATGTAATATATAGGCATCGATCCTAAAACCTACTTTAGGAGAGTTAACCTTCCTCCAATTGAAAGCGTTTTCATTTTCCACTTCGAAAGACGAGCATTCACTCGATCTACTACCTCCTTCCAAGCTTTAACCCGCGTCATTGACCCGCCCACTTTCGAACCTAAGTAGGAAAAAGGCGAGTTAAGAATAAGACAACCAAGTTTAGAAGCTGCTCGTTTTACTTTATCATCCTCCACCAGGACCCCCATTAATTTACTTTTGTTCATATTAATACGCAAACCCGACACACGAAAAAAAATTCAAGCACATGAACTAAAGTATCAATGTTACCATCGCACCACTGTCCCACAAAAACAACATCGTCCGCATAGAACATGTGAGAAAGATTCAGTGAAGGTTTTAGCGTGATTCCTTTAAACATACCGGCATCCACCACTCTTTGAAACGATAAATGAAGACTTTCCATTATTAATATGAACAAGAATGGGGATAAAGGATCACCTTGTTTTAAACCTTTATAGAATTGGAACTCCTCCGTTGGACTACCATTAATAATAATCGAACCTCTCGAAGATTTAAGGCAACTTTGGATCCAATTACACCATTTACCACCGAAACCAAATTTTTTTAATACATCATCCAAAAAATCCCATCGAACCGAATCATAAGCCTTCTCGAAATCAACCTTAAAAATTAAAGATTGTTTTTTCTTCAACTTACACCATTGTAACACTTCATTTAAAATAAAAGGACCGTCTAAAATTTTTATATCTGTAATAAACGCTGATTGCACCTCATTTACAATATCTCCCAAAACTGATACAAGACGGTTAGCCAATATTTTTTCAATAATTTTATATAAACTTCCAATTAGACTAATTGGTCTAAAATCTTTTACCGAATTAGCATCAGGGATTTTCGGAATCAAGGCAATAAAGACGAGTAACAATCCTGATCGGCAAGTGTGCTCCAACGTAACGAAAACAACTAAAACAAATTAAATCACATCACACATCATTTTCAATAACCTTCCAAAAACGGCGATAAAAACCAAACGTGAATCCATCTGGACCAGGAGATTTATCAACCCCACAATCCCAAACCGTCCTCTTGATCTCCTCTTTAGACACTTCCATCTCTAGATCTACCTGTTGTTCAACAGACAATGTTTTCGGGTAAACCATATCTAAAGCTGCTCGACTTACCTCAGGCTTATCAAATCTGGTTCTGAAATGGTGAAGAAATTCGCGTTTCACCATAAACGGGCTATCCGACCATATACCGTCAATCATAATACCTCGAATATTAAGTTGACTCCATTTTTTATTCAACACGCCATGATAGAAACTTGAGTTCTCGTCTCCTTCTATTGACCACTTGATCTTCGCCTTTTGTGCTATTTCCAACGACTGAAATTTATCCATATCCTGGAGAGATTTTAAAACGTCCATTCTTTTATTAACAACCTCAGCATTACCTTCGCCTTTGTCTATAATAGCGTCCACAGCCTCCAACTCATCTTTGAGGATAGCTTTACTATTTTTTATATTTTTCATATTACCTCTATTCCAAACTCGTATCTTCTGTTTGAGAAATTGAAGCTTCTTCATCATATTAATCATCGCATTAGACTCATTAACCGGAGCTTCAATCCAAGCATCTTCCACAAGTTTATTAAAACCTTCCAATTCAAACCAATAATGAAAAAATCGGAAAGGAGTTGGCCCATAATCAAAATGAGACTCACGAAGCAAGATAGGGCGATGATCAGAAAGATAATGTGCCAAAGTAGTAGCTGTGAAGTTCGGGCATGTACTCATTAAATTTTCTGAAATGAGAAATCAATCAAGTTTGCTCATTTTTGTGGCAGATTTGTGACACCACGTAAAAGAACTACCACCTAAAGGAACCTCCTCCAGACCCGCATTGGCGATAAACGAATTGAATACTTTAGCACCTTGAACATTAAACAACGAACCGAATCTTTCGGATTTACACCGCACCTCATTAAAGTCACCCATTATAACCACCTCGCCTTTCCAATTATTCATCACATGAGACAAATAATCTCACAACATCCTTTTTTTCATTAAAATCTTGAGGAGCGTACACCGAAACTATGAGGAGATCATTACCATTTTTTAACCACACGCCCCTAACAATAATGAAATAATCTGAAGTAGTAACATTTATTTTACGAAAATAACTGGAATCCCAAACACAAAGAATACCTCCCGAGTTACCTACTGAACCACTATGAGCATAATCAAACGCAAAGTTGCCCCAACACATCTTAACAGTGAAAAGCTCCATATTCTCCTTTTTTGTTTCTTGTAACGCCAAAAAATTCACCTTATTATATACACATAACTCCTTAACCCAATCTTTTTTAGCCTTTTGGGCAAGGCCTTGAATGTTCAGTGACAAAAAATTCATCTATAAACCTCCTTCACTCCTTGTGATTCAATAATCGCGGTCATATTATTCATGCAACCGTCCATGTTATAACCCATCGTCTGTCCCACTTTCACCAATTCATCCATCAGCTCCAATATAGAACCACCTGTACGTGGGATCACTGATTTTTTGAAATGGC
This sequence comes from Tanacetum coccineum, assembly GCA_026074375.1. Classification (NCBI taxonomy): domain Eukaryota; kingdom Viridiplantae; phylum Streptophyta; class Magnoliopsida; order Asterales; family Asteraceae; genus Tanacetum; species Tanacetum coccineum. Next base: position 41,674 of record BQNB010032670.1, on the reverse strand, counting down.
CTGAGCAAACGGACTCTGCTACGTCTTCCTTAGAGCCTTTGTTTGAAAATTTTTCTTTAAAAACAGCATTTACCTGTTCCTCGTAATCAGCTTGAAACATTTCACCACTTTCTTTTTTAGAGTCTTCAGCAACATTCTTTCCTTGCACTTCTGAATTTACATTTGGAGTGAACCCTGGAGGAAATTTCAAGCTATGTTCCGAATTCTTATTTGACTCTTGGATAACATTTTTCTTATTAAGCAACGAATAAATGTTAAAAGGATCCTCAGAATTATTCTCCTTTTGACCAGTAGACAACTCGTCCGATTTATTGTTCTCTTGCACTCTGTCCTCAAACACTGTTTCCGGGACCTCTTCCACATCGCTTGCACCTCCACAAATACCCATGTCGTCTATTTGTAAGTCTCATTCCTTTGAACTATCATCCAAATCATATTCATCATCGGATTCGTCCGTAAAATCAGGAACCCATCCTGGAACTTCTTTGGCACGAACCTAAGAAACTTTACCACGAAAAATGATTTTGAACGACTCAAAAATATTCTTTCCAACCTTCGTATTTATACACAACCTTTTCGAATGAAAACATTTGTCTTCTTGATCTTCGATGTGCAATAACTCGCCCCATTTAGATGCAATACGTTTAAACGTATTACCCGACCACATTTTAAACGGAATGCCTTCGACCTCCACCCAAACCACTCTCCTCTCTATTGTAAAGTCCATAGATGCTTGAATCAACTGAGAAAACCAAGACCCAACACCCACATTAGCGTGAAACAATTTTTTTGAAGCTTCTGAAACAAATTCCGACATAACCCATAATTCACCCATATACTGAATTTTGATGTTATCAAAGCCTTCATTATTCAGAACCTTCTTCAGATTAGATAATGATGCAAATTCTTTCACCCTTCCAAACAAAGAATTAGAAATATCAATTGAGTTCAAACACTCTTCATCCAACATCAACACTGGACTCGACTCACACTCCAAATTCACAGACGAAGGCTTGCCTTTAACCGTATGGACATAAGAGTTGCCCGCTCCGTTTACCCCCATGTTCGTCTTATACATGTGTGAAGTGCTTCTATTAGCCTCAACATTATTCTTGACCTGATTACTGTTATTTTTCAAAGGTGATCTTTGAAACTTAGCGATGTTTGCATGAAACTTAAATCGACCAACCCATAACGTACATAAATTATTCACCAATCTCTCCTCATTCAGAATGTTAATAAAACGAACAAAACCGAACCTCTTTCCAGCTTTCGACCTCTTATTTGGGATAAACGCATCCACAACATGACCATATTGTTTACATGAATTAAACAATTCCTTAGCAGAGAACGAATCAGGGAAATTCGTGATAAAGATTGACGTAGAAATCTTAGAAACGTCATCCTCCTTTGATCTGTAGCTACCCATGAGAACACCAAGATGACCACCGTAAAATTAAATTAAAAGAACAACGATTATGAAGAAACAATTAGGGTTTGTAATCGAAATAGGGTTACAAATTTATTTTATTTTTTTTAAAAGAATAAATCCTCACAGATTTCAAGATCTCAAGGTAAAAATCGCCTAACACGCTCGTTATGAAATCAAACAACAAGTTGTTGATCTCAATTACAGGGGTTATAGCAATCCTACGCGAAAGAACGAGAAGATCCGAGGGATTGGCATTTGAAAATCGATTTCCTGTGCGCCGCCATTTAGATCGATTATAATTTCTTTTACTAATATATTTTTTAAGGTATAATTTCTAAAGGTATAAACTAACCTGCTCAAATCACGGTTGTCACAGGTTGGGCCTTGGCTATCACGGGCTTTGGCCTAACTAGCTTACTAAGGTTCCAAATATTATGCTACGAGCTATCTAACGATATATTGGTAGTGATCGATACTTTTCGTATTTCTAACAGTGCGGAAATTTAAAGAAAAGTTCATTGAAAGTATATAAAAGTACCTATCTATAAAAAGATAATTTAATTCTCGTCGCCATGATTAATTTTGCGTAACGATTAACGGTTTAGGAGATATTTTAATTTTAAAAAATATGATGAAAGTGAGTTTTTTTAATTAAATTAAAATAAGAATTAATATAAACAATTAAATGGAAATAAAATGAATGGTTGAGATGAATAGATTGTTCTTAGTTAGATAGTGTACTACGTATATCTTTTGTCATGACTTGTAACTGTCTTAGCAAAGTACTCCATCCGTCCCAATTTATTTGTCCAGTTTTGACTTTTTAAGTCTTTCTTTGTCAACTTTGACCTTAAATATTTTTGTTTGTGTTATATAATACTTGATGAAAATTATACAATGAAAAATACATTTAAAACTCAATCTATTCATATATTTTGCATCAAATATTTAAGCTGGATCTTTTTTTATCCTGTTTGGATACACAATCTGATTAGAGATGTCAAGCTTGTTTGGAACGAGGATTGAGTTAAAAAAATGTGTTTCTTTCTTTTCGTAACAAATCTGTGTTTCCATGATATCTAGTTGCTTTGTAAATTAACTTTTTAAGTGTAAATTTCAACGGTGTGAAAAACGAATTCAACAAGAAATCAAGCTACAAGACCAGAACCTTATACAATAAAAAAACGCCTAAAAATTGTGGATCTTACAAACGCATTTTTGTATATCTTAAAATCACATAAACGTATTTTTAAGTTCATGAACAATAAAGCAAACCCATTTTGCAATTGATGAAGAAGTTCAAGGATCACCAGTGGTGCGGACGAGTGCAGGTGGTGGCCGTCGACATGGAGGTGTTTGTTGTTACAATAGATGGATGAGCGATGGTGTTGCCGGTGAGTCTAGGTGGTGGTCGTTGATGTGGAGGTGTTTGTTGTTTCGATAAATGGACGAGTGATGGTGTTGCCGGTGTGTCCAGGTAGTGGTCGTCGATATGATATGTAATTATATGGATATGGGATCTATGTAGAGATGATGTTTTTGTTTTAATGGTTAAAAAGAAATGAAAGTGAAGATGGTATAATTGTAATGATATGTCCTAGATGGGAGAGCCCTTACTTTTTACACTCTTTCATATTTAGGATCTTTGTTTTTTAATAAGCAAAAAAGAAACAGTTTGATTTTCCTGATTCTATCTAGTTTTCTTTCCATTTAGGACATTAAGTCAAAAATAAACACACCCTTAGACTATCTATGATAAAGAGCTTAAAAGACCGACATTTTTCATGCCATATAAGTTTTTTCTTTCATGAAACTATCATATGACCAACTCTATGTAGTAAGAAGACTTGCACATTAAAACACATAACACACAAAAATACATTTTGAATTAATAACCACACACACAAACACAAACCACAAGTCCGTCGCCTGAGAGACCAACTTTTTCATTTTTGCCTTGTGAGACACGTCGGTCAGAACCAACCACAATAAAGGGGACGCGTCGGGAACACCCGACCGAGTCGGATGACACCCCTTATTATGCCCAACCTTAGACAAATTAAGCAACTTCATACTTATAACCTAGGAAATAACAAAAACTTGGAGTATTTTTACTGTGCCATGAGAATGAACGACAATTTCTATAAGAAGATATACTCGTTAACAAGCAAACAAGCGATGATTATATCGTGTCTGTTAACCACCGTCAAATAGCCTAATGGTACAGCTTTTGATTTTGTCACAATAGACCAATAGTTCAAAACTCGTTAGATGCGTACATTTGGGTGATCAGTGAATGGTCGGATACCGAATACGGCTTCAGGATTAACTCGGTGAGGCCACGTACATTAGAGTAAAAAATGTTCGCCTTTCTCGAGTAACCTGAACAGAATGAACATCCTCCATTTACTTGAGTCAGTTAATATTTTACCCAACTTAAATATTAAGATGTTATATTTACTTTAAACATGTTTTAACTGTATCGTATATCGTACATTAAAAACATGTATATTGATTGTATATGACATATATTTTTTTGAACGACGACTTTATTAAATAAAACTAACAATGAGCTAGAAAATCATTACAATCTAAAATAACTAGGATTTTTCATCCAAGTAGTTCAATCAAAATTAAATTTACAATGACTAGCACACCACATATAAGATATACAAACAATAGCTCAAATTTTGATTGGAACACTTGGATGAAAAATCCTAGTTCCATTATTTTGTAATCTTTTCCTAGCTCCTTGCTAGTTTTTATATAAAATGTCGTTCAAAAAAAAAGATATACAAACAATATCATCAAAGAGGAGATCACGTCTCGGAAGAGCATTTTTAGACATGGTTTGTACATGACATATTGATGTTTGAATTATACATACATACATATATATACATACATATATATATACATATATATATATATATATTATACATATATATATACACACACACACACACACACACACACACATATATATATATATATATAATAATATCTAACATATATATAATATATAATATATAGATATATATAAATATATATAATATATAAGGGTTGCGTATATTAAGAACTCATTTATTGACAAAACTCTACAGAACTATTTTTAGAAGCGATCTACAACCGTTGGATCATTTAATCAATGAGTCACATAATGCATATGGCATTTCTGTAAATAACTGAAATTAAAATTTGGTTTTGGAATGTATAAATAAGGGTATAATTGGTATTAAACATAATCATTTATTTTAAGGAGTTGCAATCAATATCATTTATATTAGGAAGTTACAATCAATATCATTTATTTATTTTAAGGAGTTACAATCAATATCCTTTATTTTAGGGAGTTACAATCAATATCATTTATTTTAAGGAGTTACAATCAATATCCTTATTTTAGGAAGATTTATACAAAATATAGGAGATTTATACAAAAAAAAGAAGTTTCAATCAATATCATTTATTTTAGAAGTTTCAAAAGTGTTAATCTAAATCTGAATATACAATCAACACAAAATAAATCGTGTCATTTAGATAGGAAGATTAAATAACAAAAATATAGGAGATTTATACAAAAAAAAAACACATATGTTTTAAAATGAAAAAACATAACATTATCACAAAATAAAATCTACAGCTTCTCTTATTATAAACCTCTCATGTTTTATAATTAAAAAGAACATATATGTTGCAAAATAAAAAAACATACATGTTTCATAAATGAATAGTACAACCATGTTTCCCAAATTTTATAAGTCATTCATGTGCTATAGTACATACATGTTTTACAATTAAAAAAATACATGTTATACATACATTAATCTTCAAATAAAGTAATATAACATGTTTTTCTTAAAACATCATTTAATAGAAAACATTATTAAAAAACAAGTAAGGGTAAATCCGTTTATTTATTATCAAAAAAATTGTATAAATTTATAATTAGCCGAATAAATCTAACTCTCTCTCTCTCTCTCTCTCTCTCTCTCTCTATATATATATATATATATATATATATATATATAGAGTAGGGATCCAGTGAGAAGTAAATTAAAATAAGAAGTGGTGAGAAGTGACTAAAACCACACATTTGAGATGCAACGACTTGCATTAGATGCATTTCTATTCATTTAGATGCACCATTTCGAGTTTCGAAAGTTAATTTGATGTGTAGATGGTGCAAATTGATTTTCATGATTTTAGCACTGTGCAGAGGAACAAAAAACATGAGAAATCATGAAATGCATCTAATATATGTATATGCATCTAATTAAAAGCTTGAAATGCGTTATAATGCATCTAAGATTATAGAGATGCGTCTAATTTAAGTCGGTGCATCTCGGATATGCGATTATAGTTACTTCTTATCCTTCTTATTTTAAGAAAACTTCTCATTTGATCCTAACTCTATATAGAGTAGGGATCCAGTGAGAAGTAAATTAAAATAAGAAGTGGTGAGAAGTGACTAAAACCACACATTTGAGATGCAACGACTTGCATTAGATGCATTTCTATTCATTTAGATGCACCATTTCGAGTTTCGAAAGTTAATTTGATGTGTAGATGGTGCAAATTGATTTTCATGATTTTAGCACTGTGCAGAGGAACAAAAAACATGAGAAATCATGAAATGCATCTAATATATGTATATGCATCTAATTAAAAGCTTGAAATGCGTTATAATGCATCTAAGATTATAGAGATACATCTAATTTAAGTCGGTGCATCTCGGATATGCGATTATAGTTACTTCTTATCCTTCTTATTTTAAGAAAACTTCTCATTTGATCCTAACTCTCTCTCTCTATATATATATATATATATATGGGACCGTTCTTTGCAGAACTATTTTTTTGTACAGAACCTACAGAACCACTTTAAACCAATTAGAATTTAGTATCATTATATTTTTTAGTTTAATTCAAAAGGGTATAATAGTCAAAAGACATTTTGACTTTTTATTTGAATTTTTTAATTAAAAAATGTTTTTTTTAAACTTCTTAATTTTCAAAATTAAAAAAATATTATTTTTATTTTATATATTTTTTAGTATATACTGTTTTCAAAAGAAAAAAAATAAGTGCATATATGTTTTTTTTAATATTGTAAATTTCATGTTTCTAGTGTACATTTTTAGCTTAATATGGTAACTACACATATGTTTCTTGTGCACATTCTTTAATCTTCGAAATTTATAACAAAAAATATAAACATATATATGTAACTTCTAAACTAGCTAATAGCAAACCAAAAACATAAATATATAAACACAAATTATATCGAATGAAATACATTTCAAATACAAATAACAAACCAAAAACATAAATATATAAACAAATTTGATATCAAATGAAAAACATTACAAATATAAATCAAACTATATCCATGTTGTTCGAAAACATGTGTGCACTCTTCGAAAAACATATGTGCACGTTTCACTTTCTCTCTCAAATTCATTAGAACATATGAGTACCCTTGCAAGAACATATATGCACGCCTTTCGATGACATATATGCACAACTTCTAATGAATTTGAGTACCTTCCAATAACATATGTGCACGCTACTCTTTCTCGTCAAATTCATTAGAACATATGTGCTCGTCTTCAAAAAACATATATGCACACTGCATATTTTTGTCGCTCTTCCTTTAACTACACATTAACAAAGAATAAATCAAATTAATGAGTATTCTGGGCACTGTACAACGATCTAAAATGCAATGAAACTAAAGTCAAAATAATATAAAGTACTAAATCATATTAGATAAAGATCAATTCAAACAAAGAAAGAAAGTTCATCCACGATCAATTAACTTGAAATCCTAATAGTCTATGTCCTTTATACGTTGGCAACAAAATAATTAATGGTTATCAATTAATTGCATCAACTTGAACAAAGAAATCAAGATTATACAATTATTTCCAACAAATTATGGCTTAATGACAGCATATACATTTGATTAGCTATAAAAACTAGTTGGTCAAATTAGGAAAAAAAATATATGTTCTAAATCATAACTCGGGATCAGTGGCTTTAAAATGACAACAACTTGAAGTATTAAAAATGAAGTAACTAAATGTACCTAAAGCTTCAAAGTTAATTGAACCAAATTGAGCCTTTTTAGAGTGTATGAACATGAATGGGAATGTCTCCATACTGCGGGTACAGAACTTGAACAAGTGTTGCATATATCCGTACGCAACACAAAGACTTTAAGTTGAATAAATTCTAGAAAATAGGAAGTTCCTTGCTTTATCAGTTATACTAATGTTAAAAGTAAAGGTACTTTCACGAATTCAATTAGCATTCAAAAACTTGTCTAACGCTCTAAAAAAATATCTACGCATAAGGGACCAGGTAGGTTCATCATGTTTGGAAATACAGTTCATGAATAAGACAGAAAAAAATACAATACTTTGAAATAAAGGTGTAAAAAAGTTAAGTGCGTAAATAAAAAAAATGCTCACATAGAGGCCGTGCTCAACCGCCGCCGCTGTCCTCCGCCTCCAACCACAACCGCCTTGGTGCTCCTCCATAACACAAACTAGAAAGACAAACAAGCCATGGATGATGAAAACGATGGTTGTGGTAGTCATATTATCATTTTCGAGATCACACCGTAACATCCATTATTTATGTTTTTGTTTGTTTTAATGAGATCTGATGTTAAAGATCATAGGAGATGAGAAAAAAAAATGATGATAGATGTAGATCTAGAATAAAGGAGGTTGTGGGAGAGAAGGTTATGAAAATGAGAGAGAAATAAGATCTGGCATTTTTATTTTTTTTGGATAATATCCCTGGACGGTTTTTAAACTCTTTAAAATTAAAATGCCCATAATGCCCTTAATTTATTTTCTTTTCTTAAAATAAGTAGTGGATATTTACAAAAATGACATCTTGCATTGATATGATGTACATCATGCATTATTAGAAGTAAAAAAGCTGGTTCTGTAGGTTCTGTACAAAAAAGTGGTTCTGCAAAGAAAATGCCACTATATATATATATATATATATATATATATATATATATGTATATATATGTATATATATACAAATAAAAAAGCAAATATATATATATATATATATATATATATATATATATATATATATATATATATATATATATATATATATATATATAGTAAGGATCCAGTGAGAAGTAAATTAAAATAAGAAGTGGTGAGAAGTGACTAAAACTACACATTTGAGATGCAACGAAATTTTTTTAAAATTGTTTTTTTGCTTTTTTTTTCAAAATATTCACTCGCACTTTTTGAGTTATCGGTATTGTCGGGTCGACCCGACCCGGTCCGCCCCGACCCGTTCCTTTTTTTATTTACGAAATAGCCCCTCAAATATTTACGAAATACCCCCTCGCACTATGTGTTAAATTACGAAAACTACCCTCATTTAATTTTTTTTTTTTTAAATACCCCTTTCCCCACTAGCGGTCAACCGTTAGTTTTTTTTTTAGAATGCACTAAAACAGTGCTTGAAATCGGTCGTTACTTAACGACCGTTAATTTTTTTTTTTTTTACAAAAATATACCTTCTAACACGTCCAACCAAAAACACCGGCCGCCAAACATCCCGCAGCGGAGCGCGGGTGAGCCTAACTTGTACATATACATAATGAAAGCTATATGCATAATGAATGATTCGTAAGAAAAGATGGCTAATGAAGTTCAACTCTTGGACTAATCTTTTTAGTTTGGAAACGAAAAACGCAACACTAAAATAACAAAACAAAAATCAGGAAATGTGAGATAGTTGAAAATACATTTAGGTGAGTTTGGCCATACCCACCGCTAAATTATCTTAATTAACTTTCCTATTATAATCAGAAGTGTACTTGTTTTGAAGATATCAGTTTTAAATTGGAAGATTACAACTTTAATGTTTTTAATTACTTTCTATAATCATCTCGTTAATATTAAATTATGAAATATGATGTCTTTAAAAGGAAATCTTTTGATATAGAGGTCGAATGAATACAATAATAAAAATACTGCTAAAAAATATATATCAACTTTGTTCCATGTATCTATACTTCTATACTATTATATAAAACATTTACAATGTGGGTCACATCAAAAATTAAGATAAGGGGGTGCAATCTTGACCATCCATCTTATTTTAGAAAATCACATCATAGAGTGACATGTGTCACTTCTTAATTAAAAAAATCACTTTTATTTTCAATTTGACATATTTTTTTATCTATTTTTTTTAGAGTAAACTGCAAAAATCATCCCTGTGGTTTGTAGTTTGTGGCACTAATCATCCCTAGCATATATTTTTATAAATTTTTAGTTTTTCACATTTTTAGTGGGTTTATTTTGAATTTTTTAACAACTTTAATTTGAATACAAACTTGATTCATAAAAGATATATACTTTTGGAGACAATGTTTGATGGGCAAAAGAGTGTGTGAGTCTTTATACAAGCGAGAATGATGTTAATATGAGGTACGGAAACCCAAACAAACGAATTCTCTAAGCGGGTAGAGAATTGCGGAGCAAGTTGGGTTAACAATTTTTATCGCCGGCATCCAAGTAGTTGTATGAAACGAATCTTATTCATGCAACTTGATCACCAATAAACTTGTTGGTAATGCTATTTTTTATTTATTAAACAGATATTGCCCCTTGTGTTTACTACTATTAAGCAAATCAACATCAATGTCAAATCATTCAAACCAAAGTGTTAAGGGATTTTTGATCCATATGGTCAAAACCGTATCCGAATTTAAAACAACACTCTTTAATGAATGAACTTTGCCGCATGCAAGACCGAAAAATATGTTATCATGATCATACATAGAAAACAAAAAACATTTAAAGTTGACCATGCTCGTTCAAAAGCTGTAAAACCATTCGAGCTAGTAGGATACTTGTGATCGAGCAGATATGAGCTGAGTGTGCGGGCCTTTACCCATCAGGCCGTCACGGTGCTTGCGGGTTAATTTAGACCGGGTAGATATGTAACCATCATTAGGTTAATATAGCTCCGAACCTCGGATTACTCCGTACCTCCTTCTAACTCCTAAGTTATGATAAGACAAGCAACACACGTTAGCCTCACCCTCGGTGTTTACTCCGAGACCCAACTCCGGTGTGAGAATGAGTATGGGTGATACAAATGAAGTGTGAACTATATAGTAAGTATAACAATATAAGTCCTCGTTCGGTTTAGAGTAGTTCCTCCCGAGAATATCATGTCCCTCAAATGTCAATAGTTGAGGCTATTTATACTACTTACCTATTCCGAGAATTAAGCACGGGCTCGATGGCCTATCCGTACAGCCCAATGGCTAAGCCTTTTTGGACTGACGTGGAGTTTGTTGGCTAGTGACGAGCCTTTGGTTCGTCCTTTTGGTTCATCACTTGGTATTGTCCTTTTGTATCGTCCTTTTAGATCGTTTGTTTTGTATTGTCCTTTAAGATCGTCCTTCTGGATCGTCCTTTTGTATTGTCAGGGAATCCGGTCCTCAAGGACCCGATACACCGTCCGTTTGATCTAATGAGGAATTTATGTGATGAACTCTTAATCATTGACTCATGAGGGATTTGCACATAGGTTTCGTCATCACTATCTTACAGATAAAGTATTTGAGAAACTAAAGCTCTGCCTTGATGGAAACCTTCTTTATTATATGCCTTGAACTTCATTATTTTCAAAATTCCCATGAAATGCAGATATCTATGTACATATATAGTAGTTTAATGTCATGAATATTAAAAGCGAAACTTAAACATTATCAGGACAGTTTGTGATTAGAAATGGTATGCAAGTTTAAACATTCAATACTTATTCAGACATACTATAGGTCAATTATATAGTACAAGGCAGTGGCATATGCAACAATGAGTATGCGTAAAAGACTAACTTTGATTTCATTATATGACAGGATCACAGGAGAATGAAAAATGTTAGTTTATCTAACGTAAGTGGTGAAATGAAGGAAAATAACTAAATATCTACTTAATCGCTGTGATGGCACCCGATCCAATTTTGTTCAACCTAGCTAGCATGTTAAGTATATTATTAATCTTTGGGTAAGCAAAAGAACTAGATTGAAACGAAAGATACACCACCCATAATGTTGTCTAACAAGTGTGCAAAAATACTCTGCAGGATGCAAGAATATAATCTTTGAGAATAAACGAATGTTTTGATGATCTTACTAATTTAGGTAATAGCCTAATATAGAACAGTAAGAAAATTATTGGCTTGTTAACAGCTTAACATTCCAATATTATTCAATTCTCATAAACAATCACGAGCTACTGAAGATTCTCAGTCATTTATTAATAACTGATGACTACGATAGGGCTGGACACAATGTGGTTATGGGCATCGATCCAGTTAAGATGCCCGTAATTCAGTTTTTGATCAGGCTTGTCTACATGCACGCTCAGTACAAAGTTCTGTTTCTGATATTTGCTCGTGAATCTTATTAGGTTTGGCTCGACACTAACTATCATTCCCTCTGGAACCTGCACAATGGCTCGATAAGTAGATGTAGGATCTCCAACGTTAGTTACAGTCCTGGTGAAATGCTTTTCGAACGGATAGGTGGTTTGGTTCGATAAAGTGGTGATAAATGAAGGGTAGTTAAGATCAGTTCGGTTTTCATTACAAGTCCATTGACTTCTTCTTATGACTGTCATCATTTGCTTTCGGGTATATCCAAGTCCACATAGGAAATCTATGTAGTCTTGTGAACCCATATCATATATCATTCCAGGGTCCATTGCTCTGTTTGGATTGACATGACCTGCCCCAAAATCTAGAGGTGTAGCCATAGTTCCATTCACTTGGTCTCTAATTGTTCCATGTCTATTGTCCGTTTTGGATGCAGAGGTCATAATTGCTGATCGAATAGCTGCTGGACTCCAGTCACGATGGATTGCCTTCACTAGTGCTGATATTCCTGCAATGTGTGGGGCCGCCATCGACGTCCCTGAGTAGAGCGCGTAATCTGTCAGTAAGTCATAACGTCCGGCTTCCATGAAAGGAACATCTGGTCTAACCGCTCCCAGCACATCCACACCCGGAGCAAGAATATCCGGCTTTAGAACACTTGGACTAATCGGGTCAGGTCCTCTTGAAGAGAAATATGCCACTTGTGGTGCGGGTCCCGTGCCCGTTTTCGTTATGACAAATCTCATACTTTTCACAACTGTGTTGTTACCTGTCATTGCATATTCCTTTATTTCATTCGCGTAACGAGTATGCAACAATATACCCGGAAGAGAATAATCTTCGGGATCTGAAAACAATGATTCTGACAAGAAAATTGCACCATATGCACCGGCACGGGTTGCTACATCTAGCTGCTCATTCAGATCCGAGTAACTATCGTCACACAATACTACTTTTCCTTTAACCTCGTTTGGATCTAAGGTTGCACATCCGGATTTGTCTGGATCACTAAATCCATAGTAAATGTGTTTATTAGTAATGGAAACGCTTTCTGGAAAATATGAAGTTCCTTCGAAAGTGAGTCCATTTCCTAGTTCAAGTGTTGATATGTAACTCCGGTCCAGTGTGCCTGCACCAACGGTCATGATCCATGGTGCACCATTGTATATTGTGGCTGCATCGGGACCATCGTTTCCAGCAGCACAAACTACAACTATTCCTTTTTCTATAGCTGAAAGTGATGCAATCGCGATTACGTCTTGATAGAAAGGCGTGTGATCTAAGCCTAGAGATATTGACATTATATCGACCCCATCAGAAATCGCTTGATCCATCCCAGCTAGAATATCAGTAGCCGCAGATGCATCTGTGTCGGACGCCCATAATACTTTATACATGGCTAAATGTGCTCGTGGTGCTATACCTCTTGCTATGCCTTTTGCATAACCAAAGTGACTCGCACCATACACGAAATTACCTGCAGCGGTTGACGACGTGTGCGTACCGTGACCCTCGGAGTCTCGTGGTGAGTCAAAATCATACTCTGTAGAGATATTAAGACCTGCTGCCACGAGTCCTTTGCTAAACGATCTAGCTCCAATCAATTTGTTGTTGCAAAAAGACGAACTAAAATACGTCCCATTCTCGCATTTCCCATTCCATCTTGAAGGAACCTTTGACATCCCGTTATCATTAAAACTCTCACTTTCAGGCCAGATTCCTGTATCAATGACTCCTATGATCACATCTTTGCCATAAGAAGCAGTTGGCCATATGCCCGAACCACGGTTCAGTCCTAGAAACTTTGGTGTGTGTGTTGTGAATATCTTCCCGAATGATTCTTTGTATGTGGTTAGATGAGCTGGTGACTTCTCGACTTCGGCTAGTTGACATGGGGTCAGCTTTGCACTAAACCCATGGACAACATGTGTATATGAGTATAGAAACGTCTCTGCCTCTTTGTCATCTGGACAAACTGATGATAGGGACCTTACGGTGTGCTGATGCCATGCCTCGTGGTTTGAGAAGTGGTTAGGTTTACGCGAATGGTCCATGTGGATGATATATGTTTGGGAATTTTTAAGTTGTATAGATGCAATGCTGAGCTCTGGTAGCAGCACAAGTAGCTGAACCAGGAACACCAAACAGCATAAAAATGTTCCCATTGTCGAGTCTTTGTATATTTGGTTATCATGGTTTAGTATGGTATATATAAGGCCTGGAGTTCTTGTGTTTTAAACTATTTTGAATTAGCCTGTTTATCGACGTACATTTCTAGGTCTTTTATATAACAATTAGTGTTTGGCATTCAGCAAACTTGCTAAGAAGATGTATGATAATAAGCACACAAAATAAGTTTTCTTGTTTGATCTAGTGAGCAATTTATGTGATGATGTCTTAATCATTGACTCATGAGGGATTTGCACATAGGTTTCATCAAACAATATCTTCCTGATAAACTATCTGAGAAACCAAAGCTGTGGCTTGATGGTAACCGGCTTTCAGGATGTATTTACTTGTTGAATTGGTCTTCCTTTGCATTTTACGCCTTGAACTCCATTTATTTCGATTTTTTCATGAAATGTAGATGCATACATGATTAAAAGTGAAACTGAAGAGCATATATACAGTAGTAGAATACTAAAATTTCATTGCATATTAATTTCGAAAGGTTATGGCTTGAACTCCATGAAATGTAGATGCAGATTATGTGATCCTTGTGTAGTATGCAAACTATAATACTATAATTTCGAACTTCTAATGAGCATGTATAGCGTAGTAAATGTATAATTATTAAAAGCAAAACTTAATTACTTACAAGACAGTTGTAATTACAAACTATGTAAATTCGAAACATTCAATAATCATTCAGACTATATATACAAGCTCTGCTACTGTTAACACATGCAGTTCTAACAATGAAAATGGGTAAAAATAACTAATCTTAATTCATTATTTGACAAGAAGATCAAATGCAACTCATTAAACATACGTAATTGGTGAAATGAAGTTACCTCGAGGATGCATTTAGTATTTTCAACAATTTATCCGACTCTATTTTCAGCATCCATGATGTCATTCTCACCCATCTTAGAACCAACCTTTGCTTTAAATCACTTAAAATTCTCTAGATTACTGAAAAGAAGATAAAAAAAAAATCATAATATGCGGTTCTAGTATGTATTCACATTAAGAACAAACAATGGTTGTTCTACCAGAAAAGATTGTTATGCATCACATTCAACACAAACACAGTAGCTCAAACAGTTGGACACAGACATAAAGTTTCACTAGTTTTGGGTCCATTACATGAGCGAAATACTATATATCCATTTAACCGTTTCTATGGTACCCGATTGATTAACTTATTTCAGCCTAGCATGTTAAGAATATATATAACCTTTGGCTAAGCAAAAAAACTAAAGCGAAAAGAATGATACACCACCCTTAACGTTCTCCTTCAAGTGCCTTCGTGTTCAAACCGATAGTGAATTATTATTATTTCCAATATAGTCTTGGAAGCCTTCACATTCACATAGTGTGAAACATGATCATAGTATTAAAGTCTGCAGATCCAAAGTGCACTGAGTAATCTGAATCTACTCAGGGAAGGGCTAGAAAGTTAGGGTCGAGAGGACAAACTTTGATAATTTTTACAAACTACATTACAAATCGGTTCGTTAGAGGGTAAATTACAAAAATAATCAGATAAATAAAAGAATTTACACTACAATTTTTTTTTGCTAGAGGGCACCCCGCTTCGTCTCCGCCAGTGAACCTACTACACTTTATCCTTTATTTGGAGCTTAAATAATCACCATATAGCACACAAAAATTTGCTCGGACATTTAATCGAACACTTGATGTGCATTTCTGTTTTTACATAAATATAGATATAACAATGTAGAATTATTCATGAACTTGAACACAAACACAACTGAAACCAAAAACAATCGTCTACCCTAAAAAACCGAGGAAAAAAATACACTCGCAAAAACTGTTTTACGCGGGCACCATAGTTCTATAAAGATACCGCGCATTGTTGCGGAGCATTTTAAATTACGTGTATTTGTTTTGAGCAACAAATAGAAGAAGACACTATTTTATAGAGCAACCCAACACTTCTTGAGTCTTTTCAGATTATTGATCTTAAAACTTGGGTAATCGCCTTTACTAGGTTTTCTTTTAGCAAATTAAATTCCACTTTTAAAGTCTTCAAGTGGTACACTTGAATTTTTTGGGCATTTCAGCTCTCTTATTCTCGAGGTAAACCATAAAGTGAAGAATCCTACAATTCATGGATTACCGGCTAATGCTCTAAACACGAATAAGTTGCTCGAGAATAGGTATGTTGGGCTTCTTTTACATTCTGGATAGATCGAAGGACTACTTCCACGTTCAAATGATCAGCCAACTATGAAAATCTTAGCGGCAAAACTTAACTCGACTTGGAAGGTTTGAGATTGATAATGGCGACGCATCCCCAAAAAATGCCCTCGTTTTCAAGGTTCGCATTTCTATTGTTTCTGAAAAAATCAAACTTTTTGAAAGTCAAATATCCCCGTGACTGAATACAGAACCCAAAAGGTAAAACCCAAAAAGTAACCGTACCTGTTTGGGGTAACCGAGTTTGTACGTGTCAGCGCACTAAAAGTAAACAAACACTTTTTTTCATCATAAACAAAAGCCAACTCACAGTCATATGTTTCGTGAACTAGATCATACACTTTTTGTCCTATACCTTTTCTATTAATTATAAAATCAATAATAAGTATTATATGTTATATAAATAGACTAAAACAACCAAATCACACACATAAATTCACATAAAAGAAAAAACCATTATGCATTTCTACAAAAAGCATGTACAAAATTGCATGATTTCCCACTAGAGCATAATAAAATACATAACTGACGTTGTCGTCTGTGACGTTCAGTGTTTAGCCCAAATAGAGATACACGGTGCATATGATGCTAGATGCTAGTATCATATTTGCTTGACTAATGAGTTTGTAAGCATATTCTGCATTAGGAAATTGGTTCTTCCTCATCAACATTACTTTCAAGTTGGAGGATTCCACATACGTTCGATTATGCCAAATGTTATTTTTTCAAGCTGAACACTGAATGTCATATCTTTGCTACATTCTTAAAAAACAAACTTGAAAGATCATGACAGCCAACTAGAACACAAGTTATAGCACTTATGAAATCAATTAGCAATTATGACCACAAGTCATAGCATTTATACTTATGATCAAGGTTGCAAAAATCGCTAGGCGCTAGCCGGGCCACCGCGTACCGCCTAGCGATTAATCGGTTAAGCGGGGATTAATCGGATTCGATGTTTTATATATAAAATTCTAAAATTTTGAAACTATATGCACGATTTGGCCGATTTAGGCGAACTTTGTCCGATTTGCCGATTTATGCCTGATTTGGTCGAATTCTATTCGTAACCGAGTTGACCGATTTAGCCGACTTTTGTTCGATTTGGTCGACTTATGCTCGATTTGGCCGATTTTTATCCGATTAATCGTTATGCTGACCAATTTTTTTACCAAATAGATTAATAAGGCCGTTTAGTGAAAATCCGGGCGGTTAACCCCCGCCTTAGCGCCTAGGCACCGATTAATCGGCCGCATTTTTGCAACACTGCTTATGACTATATATTACACACAGCTTCTAGGAAATGACCACAATTATAGCACTCATGACCACAACTCATACCACTTATGGTCACACGTCACAAAAAAATATATTTTGCATACATTTGGACTCAAAATATTTGTGCATTGACTCAGATATCGTACTGGCTAAGAAATCAAATGCATTTTATGCCATCCAGTTTTTGCCAAGCCAATGTTACACCTCACCGGGTGACGCAATCATCATAGCCAAACTAGTATTATCCAAATTACTTTTTTATACGTTTGTCGTATGTACGGAATCGTTACCGCAAATCATAGGGTCAAACACATTTGTGTTCCAACCTAAAATACAAACAAACATCCAAACGATGACGTTTGGTTTAAACATAATCTCAAATGACATATTCCACTGTTAAACACTCAAGAAGCGTTGAGGGTGCTCGACATAATCTTAACACAATAAGCATTAAAACATTAAGTTTGACTAAAACAATACCCGACCTTTCAATTAATAAAAGTTAATCAACTCAAGAAACCCTAAAAACTGAAACCCCCAAAATTTAAGAAACATTAATTAAAAAACTCGAATCAAAGACAAAGACAAATTTACAAAACATGGCTTAGATACCATGTAAAGAAACACAGTTTAACACACACACACACGCGCGCGCGCACACCCATACACGTACGCACACATGCACACACATAAAGACAATCTTCTATATTAAACAACGAACCACAATGTACCACTCCTAATTAGGTGTAGATCATTCGCCTAATTAAGGCATGTACTATAACAATTATACAAAACTGAATAACAAGATTGAACAAGATGATAAACTTTTGTGTTAGGTGGCACTATGAACCCATTAACATATTCCAACTTTTATACTTCAATCCATGAAGATTGATAAATCACAACTCCAAGTCCCTCCGTGTTTTTTCATTTTACTTTTTGAGGCGAGTATTTGAAAAATATGCAAAAGTGATTCAAACTACAAAATAAGAAATTAACACAATTAATCCCTGAAGTATTTGTGTTCTAGACTTTGGTTACAAATTTAACAAAAGCGAATTGATAAACCCTAATTTAAAGGGTTGATAATTGAGGTGCACCTCAAAACAAAACAATTTTTACAAAAAGATACAGAAGACAAAACTTTAAATCCTATATTCACAAGGGAAAGTTGTTGGGTTCAGTTCCTGAGCCCTTCAGCCTCTTAGTAGATTTAAATATAAAATTCCCTAAGTATAGTCAAACTGAAGGATGTATAGTTTGAGTCGCTGAAGAAAAGCTTCAGCTCCAGGTCTTCGGGTACTTAGAAGATCAAGATCATCTTCACTTTAGTTTATGTGGCGGTACAGAAACTGAAGACAAGACCTTAGCAAGAGCTTCAGTTCAGCGTGGTTGACAATTCCAAGTTGAACGATGTCTATCTCCTTAACAGAAGATTGAAACAAAGCGTTTCACTTCTATAAGGTTTACAAGGCGGGAAAAAGATTGCTTTATGTAAAAAGGAATAAAGCAATCTCCTTGGGAATAGATACTTCTAAAGTTGGTATAGTAGTACAACAACTTTCCTTAAAGGACTGTACCTGATACCTTAAAGCACGTCTGCATTAAATGGTATCTCAACCACCCATTGGATGCATGACACGCGTAATAGGTTAACTTGTAAACCCTAATTCCTTTGCCTCTAAAAGGAGAGGGATATTGAGAGTAAATGTTATCTCTTTCAATTAATGTGATACACATTGAAGATTTCATTTATCTCTCAAACAAACTGAACAGAACTGCTAAAGCTGAAGCTTCAGTTCTAGTCATAAGTAGTTTGTTTTCTTACTCTCTTAACTTTGGTTAGAGTTTAAGTTCGAAGGAGATAACACCCCAATTGTCATTCAACCACCTTGCTATTCCGCAAGTAAGGTGTGTCATAGATTCTTTGTTTGATTCTAATAAGAACCTATACGTTGAAAAGTTACTTCTGTGTTTTAAACTTGTTCTTTATATTGTTCATATATATCTGTTTAAAACTCACTTTGTTGCCATGGAATGTGATTAGTTTAACTTGATAAACCTTACATCACATTCAAGAGGACCAACAAGTGGTATCAGAGCCAATTTGATTTTGTAAAACCTTTTCAAAGTTTTTATAACTGCTCAAAATATTTTTAAAATCAAGATCCATCTTAAATGGCAGTAGAAATACCACAGACTCTTAAATATAGGGGTGGCAAGCTAAATGCCGCTCCTGTACTAGAGGTGGAAAATTTCACCAATTGGAAAAAGAGGTTCATGTGCCACATCATTGGTATTGAACCTCAATTTAAAAACATCATCAAAAATGGCCCTTTTATCCCATGACAGCTGATCAAAGGAAGCCAAAAGGACAATGGACTGCAGATGAGAGAAAGGCTGCTAACTTAGATCAGCAACTCAAAAGTCTCATCATGTCTGTCCTTCCAGATGACCAAATGAATTCTGTCATAAACTGTTTAAAAGCTAAATCGACCTGGGATGACCTGATACTATATCATGAGGGCCCCTCTGATGTGAAAGAAAGTAGGGTCATGGACCTAAAGTTGTGTTACAATACCTTCAAATTCAAAGAAGGTGAAACACTAACACAAACTTTCACTAGATACCAAGCTTTGATAAATGAATTAGTAAATGATGACATCAAACTTTTAAAGCTTGAAATAAATAATGGGTTTATAAATGGGTTACCAAAGAAGTAGCTAAGTTTCTACCAAAGTCTCAGAAACACAAACCATGTGAAAGATTCTGAGCTTGCTTCTCTATTTGATAAACTCAAATATGAAGAAAACCTAATAGACATTATTTATGAGACTAAAAAGAAGAAATATCTTGTCTCTGCAACACCTTTGTTAACTGCTTTCTTCTCTACCTCTATTGTCCAGGACTTTCAAGATAGTCCTGATGATGAAGAGGATACAAGAAGCAGTCAGGAGTACCTAAATGACCTAGAAGAAGAATATCAAGCAAGAGCTCTTTTAGCCAAGTCTAAAAGATTCTTTAAAAAGGGTACTCTAAGGTTCAACAGTGCAAAAGAAACTGACCAAACTGAATGTCATAAATGTGGCAAGAAAGGTCACTTTGCAAGAGACTATTGGTCAAAAACTTCAATTCCTTCATATCATTCACCCTTTCATCCAAAACCTCTCAGTTCTTTTCAGCACCAACCTGAACTAAGGCCTACCAAAGATTTTGAAGCCAAATACAACAAAGTTAAGGCTAAACTGGCTCTCCTGAGTTCAAGTACTTCAGCTTCCAAAGCATCAATGGTTAAGTACAAAGGTCTTATCGATGAATCCTATGAATGAGATAAAGAAGAAGTATCATCAGATGACATTGAGATGGTTAAAGTAAAAGTACTCATGGCACTAGCTGAAGATAATGAGGTTGTCAGCAAAGTAGGTGCTAGGAATGGTGAATAGGTAAAGATTTCCATGAGAAAGGTACACACTCTTCTTGAAATGAAAGATAATAATGATATAAAGAACTATCTAGATTATTTGTGTATTGATCTAAATTATGTTGAAGAACAAAGAAATAATCTTTTGTCAAAACATAAAAATCTTGTTCAAGAACTAAAAACATGCAAAGAACGACTTTTGGTATTAAAACAAGCAAAATTTGATTTGTATACCATGCAGTATGTAAACACTGAGATTCTCAAAGAGAATCAAAACTTAAGAAAAGAATTGAAAGAGCTAACAACAATCACTGAAACATGGCTTAACAGTTCTAATAAAGTAAATCAGTGTATCAGTGAACAAGTTCCCACTCAAAAGAAGAGAATTCTAGGAGTTGATCAACTCACTAAGGATCCTTCCAGTTCTGGGAAAAAAGACCTAGTCTTTGTAATATCTTCAGCTAATGACACAAAAGTATCTATACCTAGTGTTGAAAGACCCTGGTTGTCTGAAGCTGAAGGTTTTATTCTGCCAAATCATTATACTGGTAGGATACTCCCAGCAGAATCACAAAGAAACACAACTGATCCTCCAGTTGCTGTCACTGACTCTTCAACAACTAATTATGATTCAACATATGAATCTTCAGTCTGTAGCACCCCTCTTCTTCCACTGGAGAAGCTAGGTGGTGTTGAACCTATCTCTAGACCAAATACTATCAAATCAATTTTGAAGTCCAATTCCACATTCAAAGCTGAAGCCTTAAAAGGTATCATTATAAACGAACCATCCTTAGTTCTTACTAAGGGTAACAATAGTGCTTCAGCCTCAAAAGTTAACTCGGCTCCTGCTGGTAAATTAATGAATGTGAAGATTAAAGATGACCCTCCTTTGGCTATTGTAATAAAAGAACTTAACAACCTAAAATTACAAATTAGCAAGAATCAGTCATCTTACTTCAGAAATAGCCAACCTCAACAAGTTTCACAAAATGCACTTCAAAACAAATACAAAACACAACTCAAAAAGGGTTGTGAACTTTTTAGATTAAACAATCATCTCTCTGAAAATTGTTACAAAGTTCTGTTTTGTAAAAAGTGCAAGAGAACTGATCACAGAACTTATGATCATGCTAAATTCATGTCCACCATAAACATGACTCAGTATCTCAAAAGTCTGGGTGGTTCCTCATCAATATCCAGGACCCCAAGACCATCAAAACGCTTCTTTCCTCCCTGCACACACTGTGGACGTATTGATCATCTATCCGATGATTGCTTATACTATCCTATATGTAGATTATGTGGAAGTTATGATCATGATAAAAATGGTCATAACAGGATCATCTCTTTAGAAAGAGAACCAAGAAACCTTCAGCATGTCATCAAAAGATGTGAAGCTTGTGGTAGCACATTTCATACCACAAACTGATCATTATGACATTGAATGGTTCAGAAGAGGTAAAGAACTTCATGCTAAAAATGTTGAAGCTCTAAAATCAAAGAAGACTGGATCATCAAATGCTAAAAGATCTAAGACTCCCACTAGATGGTGGGTTTCCAGGCAAAACTAGCCATTCCTAACTTATTTGTGCAAGTATCACATCAAGAAGTCCACCTGGCATCAAAAGACGGATGCTCAAAACATATAACTAATGTAATCTGTCACTTGCACAAATATAAGAAACAACCAGAACCTAAAGTAATGTTTGAATAAAATTCTACATACACCACTGAAGGATATGGTTCTATAATGGTTTAGTTCTCATAGAAATAGCATTTAAAGGATCCTATTCATCTGACAAAACAAAAATTTTGTTACTAATCTTCCCCCACTTTTCTGGTCAAAAGACAATCCATGTTCAAAAGGGAAAGCATCATAGGGCCAAGCATCAAAAATAGTTTCACCATTATAAAAAAACATCTCAAAACTCCTTATGAAATTTCTCATAAGTGATTCCCAAACATTGACTTTCCTTGGATATATAGTTTACATAAAGATCACTTGGGAAAGTTTGATGAAAATGCTGATAAAGGTTTCAGTATCTTCTACACAAGAAGACTACAAACTGAAGAAACCTATCACATCACATTTGATGAAAGCCCTGATGCTATCAAAATTTACAAAACCTTTAGTTGACAACATCAACATTGCTGAATCTAAAAGATATCCACCTGATGAATATCTTCATCCCTATGAGCCTTCTCAAATGTATTAAATAAACATCAATGATGTGTCCTTCATAGAACCCTATGGATGTCCTGAACCAGTTGTTCTTGAAATTGAAGTTTCATCCGACCAAAATGGTCAAGCTGATCAAAATGATCAAAATGATCAAACTGATGAGATCTTAAATGATGATCAGTCTGAACATTCAAATCACACCAATGATGAACAAATCATTGATAATCTCCCAAGCACTGAAGATATTCAGATATCTGAACACTTATCCTCTCCAAATGCAGAGGATACTTTAGTACATGATACAATTCCAATTCCTCACCCTTCCTTATCCATTCCATCCATGGTTTCTCCAGCTTTTCAAGACAGCTGGTCTCAGGAACAAAACGGATAAAACTGGAATTGTCATAAAAAAAACAAGGCAAGACTTGTAGCTCAAGGCTACAATCAACAAGAAGGCATAGACTATGATGAAACATTTGCTCCTGTTGCAAGACTTGAAGCAATCAGGATCTTTCTTGCCTTTGCCACTTACATGAACTTCATAGTTTATCAAATGGATGTCAAAAGTACATTCCTCAATGGTAAATGACAATCTTTAAACTCACCCTTTAATATATATATATAAATAATAAATATAAATATATAATAAGGATAGTCAAAAATCTCAATTGTAATAAACCGGGAAGATGAATTCCCGGGTCGTTATCCCCAACGAGGAATGCAATTGAAAGTCGAGAGTCGTTTTGATAATCGATGCTTGAATGGAACAAGATTTAGATTGGTTTTCTAAAACTATGGGAAAATTAATGCAAACACATAAAAATAATTAAGGCAAAACTATTTTAAACTAAAAACGCAAAACGGGGATCCTAAAAACGCGTCTAAAAACTAGCTAAGGCAAATATTACCCCTAAAAATGCAAATTTGGTTTCTAAACCTCTAAAATGACAAAAGAAAATTTTCTAAAAAGGAATTATATTTTTTTTACTTTTTAATAATTTTTTATTGAATTAAAACCTATTTAATCTATTTAAAATCCTAGAAAATAACAAATTAATACCTAAAAATTCCAAAAAATGATTTTCTACTTTAGAAAAGTCTAAAATATCATAAAAACTCAGAAAAATATTTTTCACTATTTTTTATAATTAAAAACTAATTCCTAAATTTAATTTAAAAAGCAAAAAATGAAATTTAAAATCTAAAAATGATGAAAAAGATTTTAAACTTTGTAAACCTAAAACTATTTATTCTAAATCTAAAAACTATTTTTTTGTATTTTTCTGATTAATTAAACTATTTTTAAATGATTTTCTAAATTTTTAAACTTCGAAAAGAAAAAAAAATAACAAATTAAGTTGGAAAAATCTAAAAAAATGCAAGAAAGTCCTAAATGTTGTAAAGTTCCTAGGAAAAATAAGATGGTTAAGCCAGCTTATCGAATAAGCTCTAAAAAACCCAAAATAAGCTGCAAAGTGCTTATGGGACTAAAGGGCTCAAAATGTGTATAAATATATAGAAAGTGCAAGAGCTAACGGAAAAGTCCCAAGGGCGCTAGTGGTAGAGAGTGTGTGTGTAAAAACGTTTGGTGAGTGGGTAGAGGTCCCGGGTTCGAGTCTTGCTCACCTGGGACTTCCCCCAACTCCCAAATGTTTTTCAAATGCCATTTTTTACAACTTTTTAAAGGGCTTAAAAATAAGCAACTTTTACAAAACCACTTTTTTTATAAACCAGAAATAAGCACTAAAATAAGCTGAAAAGTTGACAGAATAAGCATTTTTTACACTATGTCTAAAATGGCTAACTGTTAAGCACTTTAAGCACTAAAAAGCAATCCAAAAAGAGAAATAAGCTAGGACAGGAACTTAACTACACCTAATAAGCATATTTGAACAAAAATAAGCAACTAAAATAAGCTAGAATGACAGAATACTAAAAAGGCTTTAAAACTTAAGATTTTTAAGCTACAATGCAAATAAGCTTAAATAAGCTCTAAACTGAAAGAAATAAGCTAAAATAGATTTAAACTAACCTAATAAGCTAAACTAAACCTAAATTAAGAAAATGCAATAAGCTAATAAACCTAAATAAGCAAATGAGCTTTTTGGCCAAACTGTTAAGCAAACAGCCAAAAGGGACTTTTCTAGCTTAAAAATAAGCTAGCAAACAGATCCTTATGGCTTAGTGGCTTATACCACTAAAAAGCTTGGCCAAAAAGCTACAATAAGCAACAAAGAAAAAGCAGTTTGAAATTCAAATAAGCACTTAAAAAGCTTAATGAAAAAGCTATCTCACACATATTTGACACTTAGAAAATTTTTTGCAATCTTCACAAAACACCACTTTTGAGCTTAAAAATAAGCACTTAAACAGAACCTTATGAATGTGAGACCAACAAACAGATCAAAATTAAACCTCAAAGAACTTAAATCAAGAATCAAAAAGCATTTTGAAATAAAGCATAAGCCACAAAAAGAAATTGAAAAAATATTTTCTCAAAATTTTCAACACTTAGCACTTTTTGACAAATTTTGGCAAAACATAAAACAACAATGCAGGCCTTAAAAGTTTGGTTCCTTACTTACTTTAACACTCTAATGAACAAAAAAACAATCTTAAAATACCACTTTTTTAAAATCTAAATCTATAAGCTGTTATGAACAACTTAAAACCAACAGATTCAAACAAGATGCATACTAAGCTATAATTTTGAGATTAAAAACATAAAAACTCACATAAACTGATTTTTATTACTAATATTATCTAATCAAAGTTGACTGAAAAGCATAAATTTATTTTTGACCCATTTTGACCCATTTTAAAGCTTGACCCAAACACTCCTTAAAAAACTGTTTTGACATTTTTAAAGAGATTAATGCTGATTTAAAGCACAAATTCAAAAGACTAAATATTAAATAAGTTAAACAAACAATATTAAGCAATTTTCAATAAACCCAATAAGCACTCAATAGCTAAACAGATTATGCAATACTAAGCTACTTTAAGACAGATTTTTAAGAAAACTTTAAACAAATGATATCTAAACTATAAGCAGGCATAAATAAGCAATCAAAAACACAAATAAGCATAAATAAATAGATAATAGCAAACAATAAGCAGGAATAAGCACTAATAAGCAATGCTACAGTAAAAGCTTAAAAATAAAAGAAATGGAACTTACAAAGGCCCTTGTTCAAAACAGGGTAATCAAGCTTATAAATAAGCTAATCTACAAGCTCTAGCTTGTCAAAAGACAAGCTAGTATTGTCCATAAGCCCTTCCATAACTGGCTTATCATCCATTAATAAGCTTGTGGTATTTGGGGATCAGTGAAATTTTTTTTTTTGGGTTGTTTGTAAAATTTTAATAAGTACTTATATTTAAATATAAAAACAGCTTAATAATATGCTTAAGTAAGATCTTATAAAAGCTTATGCAAGATTCTTGATAACTTTTAACACAAATGAGTAAAATTGATTTTAAGCTAAAACTTGAAATTTCCTTAATTCATAAAAAGACATTACTATATTTAAAAGGTTATACACTAAAATATAGCTGAAATTACAACTAGGTAAAAAAACTTAGGCCAAAGCTTGCAAATGAGCCTATTTATACACCAGCAAAGAAGGTTTTAGGTCTTGTGCTTTCTTTGTGAGAGCTCCTGCAGGTGTGCTTGTTGTGTGAGTGAGCTCAAAAAGCAATCGTAGCCGTCCAAAATGAGTAGTCCCCAAGTCTTAAGATCATCACCATTGATTTCTTGTCCTCGTTCCTTGACGAATAGGGTGTTAGGGGATTGCCAAAGTGGCAACTAAGAACATGTGAGGTGGATAGGTGTGTAGAGGGGCTTGCGTCGACATAGGGGAGAAGAAAGGGGAATAGTGTTTTGTCTAGTGTGAGAAAAGGACACACACTATGTGTGGGAGATGTACAGTAGTGGCGCCTTTTTTTGAAGTTTGTAAAATGGCAAGAATGGTCCCTGAGAGTGTGTATAACTATTGCATCCATCGTCCTTGCACTTTGCAAATTTGGTCCTTGAGGGTTTATAAATGCTTGCACCGTTAGTCCTTAAAGGACTAACGGTGTAAAGTTTAAAAAGGGGTTACGGTTAACAGGAGTTATAAGGGGTAAATGGGTTTGGTTTTGGGCTTGTTGTTGGGCCGGTTATAATATTAAAAGACTTGGGCTTTTTATAAGTCTTTAAGTCTTTATGTAATGTATAAATGGGCTGACCCGACCCATTAGATGGGTACGGGTTGGCCCATTTAACATTTCTTCGATATCGGCTCTGCCTTTGACTTTGACTTTGTCGGGGTTGACTTTGGTTGACTTTCGGCTTTGATTTAACTTTTCTTTCACACTCTTTCCGTTCTCGTGCTCGGTTTTGTCGTTTTGGCTTTGATTTTGTTCTTTTCTTAGATATCCGTTACCTGCACAATACAAATGCAAAACATACAAATACAATGTATTTTTAGTACGTTTTTTGTCAATTAAGTCCGTTTTTAGTGGAAAATGGTATGTATAATTAAGCACATACCAAAATCCCCTATACTAAGATATTGTTGTGTCCTCACGCAATGCTATAAGTAAACACTTAAAAAAACTAAGAATCTCGATCCCTCTCGACTAATTACCTCGAAAAGTAGCTAAGTGTTCATCGAGGGGAATTAAAGAATCAATAGTTTAGAAAAGCCCCGTTTTTACCATTCTTAAAGATATACACTTATTCCTACACATATTTTTGTATTTTTCCTTTTTCTCATTTTTTTAACTTTTTTTAAACAACTAACTAACATATTTGACTTTTGTTATTTTCATAATTGTTAGGGATCATAGAACAAGACATATTTCAATCCTAAAATGCCCCAAAATGGATAAATTCATCGTCCCCGACTTTTCACTCATTCCAAACCAAGCTTAAAACGAAATCACCGTTAAATATTAGTTAAGATGCTAACATTACTCATATTTGCAACTTGTGAACTTTTCACTCCCGACAATTATTATATCTTAGGTGAATGTGCCGTTTTGAATTTCAACCATGGATCAACGTTTTGAAAAATTTATATGCTTCACGTTCCACTCGAGATTAATAAGTTTGAAGGCGAGATCATCCCATGTAGCGACTTTCGTCTCGGCACATCCCAACCTTGCGGCTAAGTGATCAGGCTTTTGACACCCCACATAGACTAGTATCGGGACTTACGGACCTTTGGTTTCAAAAACTCTTAGGTTTCCCGTTTATACATAGCTTTTTTTTTAAAAATACTTAAAATGAAATAGTCAAAGTTCAAAAGCATATTTAAATTTAACAAAAAGAGATCTTACATTTATTAATCCACACTTAATATTAAAACATAACATTGATGCAATTGTAACCCTCGACCTTTTAGAAGGCTGCAACATCGGTTGTGAGCCGGCAAGATGCAACAAACTTTTATCAGTCTCGGATTTTTATTCTTACTATGGGCTTTCTTTAGAAGGCCGTAACATCGGTTGTGAGCCGGCAAGATGTAGCAAACTTTTATCAGCCCACAGTTTATATTTATTACTCATCATTCTTCTTATATTTTTCATTTTTTTTATTTCACACTTTATTTCACGATATAGAGAAGACTTCTTTTTGGAAAATTTAAGTATAAATTTGAACTAAGACTAAAATTATTGCTATCAACTACATAAAAATTGTTGATTTAAGTTTAATTTCCAAAAATAGCACGTATTATTAGTCCGGTTAGGAGCTTATGGGAGAAAAAAACCACAAATTACATACATGATCTCTTAAGATTTCCAAATAATCCTTGTTTAGCATACAACTCATACTTAACTCTATCATTTTTCGTTCTTCGCGAAAATCGTTGAACGCTTACTTAAAAGTTAAGGAACAAGCTAGAGCTCAACACGCTTCGATAGGTCAAATTTACTCTCATTTACCCAGCAGCGAATTTTTATATAAAAAGAAAAAAGTCAAAAGTGTGACAAAACACTTATTTTATTTTTGAGAATTTTTAATTTTTTTTTCTTTTTTTTGGTATTTTTTTTTCAAAATTTTTGGTAAAAACGGGATTACGTGAAAACAATGGCTGCAGGCATAATTAAATCGATAGATCCCCCCATACTAGATTTAAACATTGTCCTCAATGTTTTTAGAAGGGTCTCTACGTCACTCTAAGCCATTTATTAAGTATGATTAAAGATAAACGTTAGTCGATTAGATTAGGATATTGGATTTCCCAAATGAAGCTGAGGATTTGAAGCTCGAGTGATCGAAGGACAAAACCGCGAGCACGAAAGGCTTCAAAAATCCAGGACAATCCTGGACAATAACAAAAACACAAGCAAACGAGAATGGAAGAGGCACACCTCCTCACAACAACAAAACACTTATTTATTACTACATAATATTACTACGGATAAGCATGGGTTGCCTCCCATGAAGCGCTTGTTTAGGGTCACTAAGCTTGACCCAATCCCCGAATTCATTGGTCCTTGGGGAAGGTTTAGAGATCCAGAACAACCACGGGTGGTATGTCCCCTCTAAAGTAGTGCTTAAGTCTATGACCGTTCACCTTGAAATTTAGCCCGAAGTTTTAGGATAACTCGACGGTGCCATATGGAAAGACATGGGCAATGGTGAATGGTCCGGACCAACGGGATTTTAACTTGCCTGAGAAAATCTTCAATCGAGAGTTAAAGAGGAGGACTTGATCACCAATATTGAAAACGCGGTTTTTGATCTTGGAGTCATGGATCCTCTTTGTTTTCTCTTTATAGATCAAAGAATTTTCATAGGCCTGATCACGAAGTTCATTTAATTCATTTAGTTGAACTTTACGGTGATCGCCCGCGGTCGAAAGGTTAAAGTTTGCATGCTTCAAGGCCCAATAGGCTTTGTGCTCGAGCTCGATCGGTAGATGACATGCCTTTCCGTACACGAGCTTGTATGGAGTACACCCGATGGGTGTTTTGTAAGCGGTACAGAAGGCCCATAGTGCGTCATCTAATTTATCCGACCAAGAGGCACGGTTCTCGCCTATGGTCCTGATCTGTCCAAATCAACACGTATAAAATATATAATATAATATATAGATACATAATAATAAGGATAGAAACAATTATAGTATAGTATAGTATTTCCGTCGGGTTAAGAAATTCACTTTTAACCAAAGCGATATCTCAAAAACCTTACGGGTCGTTTCCTCGACGAGAGGTGAATGGAAATCTACGTTCAAGTTTTAATTCGAGCTTGAATAGCATAAAAGTTTTTGGTTTGGTTATCTAAATCTACTAAAAAGGAAAGCATATAAAAGGAAAGCTAAACTTTTAGTTTTAAACTATTTTTATACTAAAAATTAAACTAATATTAATTCTAAGTTTTGAATCTACAAGATTATACTAAAATTGATCTAAGAAAATTAAACTAAAATAATGCTTGCTATGTGACGTGAAATGTTCATTAAGTGCGGGCTTAGGTTTAACGAATTAAAATGACAAGTAAAACGAAATGCTTAAAAATTAATGACAAGAAATTAAATTGCATTAAAATTAAATGACGGAATGTAAATCGAAAAGACAATACTTATGACTAATTATTTTTTAAATCTTTTTAAACCCACACCTAAATTCCAAATCTCTAATCACTTAACAAGCACTACTAAATCTACTCACTACTCATAATGAAATTAAAACTAAACATTTTAAAAATAAAGCTACACTAAGCCTTCGACATAAATCAAATAGGCTAAACATAAAATAAACAATAAAATAAAAACTACACTAATTAATTGAAAAAGGAATAGAAAATGAACCGAATTGGAGACCCGCGCAATTAAACGAAAACCACCCGATTTATTTAACTAAAACAACTAATCAAAGTCGGTCTAGCTAAATAAACCCTTAAGCTCCTCGCCTCATGAGTAGACCGGTACCAAAATCACAAAACAAAACAACTAACTGTTAAAACTTCATGATTTCAAAATTTCAATTCTTATTATTCTAACTCAAATGGCCCAACGAATTAATCTCAAATCCAAGTTTAATTTCAATCTTACAAAAAAAAAACAATTGCTAGTTCCAATCAATATTGACCCATCCGAAATTATACAAACCAAAATGAAACCTAAATCTACGTGACCCAATTAACTTTGATATGGCCCAACCTACTTTAAGTGATCCAAAGTAAAATTTCTAACAAGCCTAACAATCAAAGGTCAAATAGTGAATGATCAGGTATTGATTAATAACTGGCATTTAGAGATGATTTTAAGTCCTAGTGATAATCTAACATGGTGAGCTATAATTCCTAATAAGCTTACTAAAACAATAAAACTTCTTGAAACGATGCATGTGACGAATAATCATTTTGAACGGGAGACCTAAACTTATTAGCAAAATACGAATCAATAAGCTCTGGAAATTGAATAGGCAAAGTCTAAACGAAATATTAAACCCAATGAGCTTAATAAGAACAAAAAACCAACAATATAGGAATGGCAACCAACCTGATCACATAGAACTATCGAGAAAAATTCCTATAGATTCCCTAAACTTATTTATAAGCAAAAGTTTTTTTAACAATCTACTATCTAAACCAACTAAATAAAGCTAAATATTACACTAGATAAGCCACTCAACTAATCAATAAAGCCATTTAAAACAAAACAAAAGACTCAGAATAAGCTTAAGCCCCCACATAAACATCTCAAATCTCAAAACGAATAAGCACATAAGCACTTAAAAATTAGATCTAGCATTTTAAATTCATTTTAAACCAATTAAGCTGATCAAAAGCTTAACGTATCAGAAAAAGAGAGCTTCTAATCATTCAAAAACAAATTAAGCACAGAGATAAGCTAGATCGAAACTTATTACATCTTATTATTCGAAAAGTTCTTAAAAACTTTTTTGAAAATGAATCCAATGAGCTTAAGAGCTTATAGGAGTCATTTTTTTAGCTTCTAAAGACTTTTGAAAATAATAAGCCACAAAAATAAGCACTCAAAATCAGCTCTCAAAATAAGCTACTCGAAAAGTAATGAAAACTAGAGAATAAGCACCATATAAGCAAAACGAAATTTTTAATCAACTTCAAACCAAATTCATTAGAACATATTAAAAAGCTTACGAAATAAGCAAATTACATTTAGCAAAAAAAAGTAAAATAAGCAGTTACATAACTGAAAATAAGCTAAAATTACAAAAGCTAAACTAAAAAGAATAAAACAAAACTCAACTCTCTCGTGAGGGGGAGCGGGTTGAGATATATATGGTGAGAAGGTAGAAAATTTAATATTGGTTCCCAATCCTTCTTTATACAATCGCACCAATCAGAGACAAGGAAAATGAGGGCTAGGATTGAGATTCGCCCGTTGGTAGTGCGACACGTGTAATTCTTCATTCTTGCTTCATTATTACGCTTTCATATCGTCCGTGTGATAAGTCATTCCTTCAATTGATATGAGTTGTAAATTCCAACTTGCATGACACGTGTAATGATATAATATGCCCATTCCGAGTTAGTGCTATATCACGTGCCCCCTTTTTATTTAATTCACTCGCACGTGATTGCTCCTCCATCCATCTCTCTATTTTCCTTTAAATCATAAAAAATAGAAAAATAGTTGAAAAATTAAAATTCTTTTTGCATTAATTTTCATTTTAAATCTAGTATTTTTGAAAAATAAAAGAAAAATTTTAGTGTTAATTTTTAGAAAAAGTTTATTTTTGATAAATCATTAAATCTTAGAAAAATCATAAAAAATTCAAAAATACATAAAAAATTCTAATTCTTTTTCCTAAAATTTTCATTTTAAATTTGTGATTTTTAGGTATAAAATTTGTTAAAAGTCGTGTTTTAGATTTTAAATTTCAGTTTTAGCTCGCGATTTACGTTCCGTGCATTTGAATTTTGTGCTAGTTAATTGTTTTTAATTCATGCTATTATATTTTGTAGTTTAATCAAAAATTCAAAAATCCCTTTATCATTCTTAGCTCGATTCCGAATTATTCCTAAATTCTCAATTCACGATTTCGTTGGGACACGACCCGAGGATAAGTACTTCCCGGATAAAAATATACGAATTGTGTTTTCTTTTGTGAGATTTTTACCTTATATTTCTCTTGGTTGAGAAGTATTTTGGAAAGAATTCTTACGAGAGTAATACTATATTGGTATATAAATTTGATTTACCGCAACCAGTCCTAAAATAGTAAGTTGTACAAGAAAAATCGAGTAAAAACATCAAAAAGTGTGTTTTTAAGTGGTTTTAAAATATTGTGTTTCATAAAACAAGCGAATTAAACAGGCGAGTAAAACAGGCGAATTACTCACTTTAGTTAGGAGAATTAATCAAGGCGAGTTACTCAGTTGGTTTAGGCGAATTAATCAGTCTGTTTAGGCGATTTAAACAATCCTAAAGGCGAATTAATCAAGGCGATTTAAACAGTTCTGAAGGCGAATTGATCAGGAGAATTACTCACTTTGGTTAGGCGAATTAATAATTTTGTTTTAGTCGATTTAAACAATTGAGTTTAAAGGCGAATTAAACAAGGCGATTTAAGCAGTCCTCAAGGCGAATTAATCAATCTCTTTCGGTGATTTAGTCACTTTCTTTACAATGAGGTTGTCAAATAGCTTACTTGGCACGAAACACACCGCCGGATCACTTGATCCGATCATATTGAACATAATTAGGTGTTTCGTCCCAAAATGTAATGTTTAACCTCTGAAAAACTTGTTCTTTTTGCTTGGAAGACATTCCTTTAACAATGAATTCACGAGTGGTACTTTGCAAATCGGCAAACACGGGGAGGTAATTGGTCACACGAAAAGTCACCTTATATTATGTTTTCGAGAGAAAAAACGTTTAATTTATCTCATTTGGGGTCTAGCACACATTTCTTCATAACGGATTTCTAATAGGGAAAGAATGATCGGCCGTGAGATTTCTCGGACTCCTTTTGTGTCAATTACTTTGAATTTGAACTCTTGAAGGAGGAGAACCCACCGGAGCAATCTAGCCTTGGAATCTTTTTTAGCAAATAGATATTTGAGGGCGGAGTGATCCGTATACACAATGCTTTTGTTCAAGATGCAGGGGTAAGACGGAATTTTGAAGGCTTACACCACGGCTAACTTTCTTTCTCCGTCGTGGTGTAATGCGATTCGCCTGATAATTTGTTTTATAGATAGTGTATAGGCAAAGTGTTTTTCTATGTCGTTGCCCAGACCGCACATATGGCAGAGTCGCTTTGCATTCGCACATAGCTCAAAGGAGTATGTTCACCTGTAGGGGAAATCCTAGATTCGGAGCTTCGGTAAGTGTTTTTCTTTAACGTTTCAAAACAGCTTGAATACATTCATCAGAGAAGTTGAAAGGAGTTTTTTTCTCAAGAAGTACGTGTAATCGGCCGGGAAATTTTGGAAAATTCCTAAATAAAACCGTCGGTAGAAACAGGCACAATGACGAGGAGAAATACTACGAACACCCTTGACGGTAGTGGATGATGGTAACTTCGCAATAACTTCGACTTTGGCTTTATCAACTCAAATCATATTTTTGGAAATTTATGGCAAAGGACAATGCCTTTCCTTAACCAAAAATGACTCTTTCCCTATTTAGACAAAGATTGGTGTCTTCACACCTCTCTTGAGCATCTTGTTCCACAAGAGAGAGGCAATTTCTCGAATGATTCCCAAAGACAGAGGGAAGTCCTCATAATAGACTTATATCGTTCTTTTCGATCATATAATGAAGTAGCATCTACACCTTGGAATGTGCCCGATGCATAGCATAAGTCGAAAAGGCATGCGTCTGGTAAGGCGAACGATCCATAAAGGATCACGTGAATGTGGTATTTTATTGATCATGGGGGTCGTATGGGGAATTTGAAGTAACCCAGAAGAAAGAGACATCCGAGAAAACAATATGTTACTCGTTTCCCGCTATCTATCGAGCATTGTCCATAAATGGTAGTGAAAAGTGGTCTTTACGGGTAGCTTCATTTATCTTTCGGTAGTCAATGCATACACGTCATCCGTAACCAATCGAGTAGGAAGAATTAACCTGTTTCATCATTTTCAACAACGGTAAGCACCATTTTTTAGGTTACACAATGTACGGGGCTTACCCAAGGACTATCCGATGATCGGTAATTAATCACGGCAGTCAAGAACGTTTTCAACCTCCTTTTTGATTGACATCGTTGATTTTCGGATTCACCCGTCTTTGGTTGTTGGACCACAGTTTGTAGTAATCCTATTCCATAAGAATCTCTCGTGAGTACAAAATTCCGGGTGTTATTACCCTTAATATGTTCGGAGAGTTCCAAGCGATGGCTCGCTTGTGTGACTTCAAAACCTTTATGAGAGCGGCTTTCTTTGTCCTCGACACTCAAGTCTTTACGCAATTATGACGGGCAATTGTCGTTACCCTCCAAAAAATGGTACTCAAGGATGAGGAGGTAAGGCCTTGAGTTCGAACTCGGGTGGTTCATTAATTGAAGATTTTCATTTTTAGCTTCACCAATATTTAAGTTTCTTTATAATTTAAAGCAAATAATTTCCTTGAGTGGGAGGGGGTAATGATGGATCATCATTGAGAAATGCTTCAAGAAGAAGAATGTCCCCCTCCGGGTCTAATAGAGTGATAAACTTCCGGTTTGTGAAGATGTGTTAGTCTTCCAATAGCGAGGAAGCGTCGTATTCCTCGAGAAGAAAATCACTATCCCCGAAGGGTGTGAGGGACTCGAAGAAGAGGTTAGAAAACGATCGGGTTCTTTTAAGGACGTGGGATTGCCATCGCAATCACATCGGAGAAACCGAGAACTTCTTGAGAATACTCCTCACAAGCCATATCAATGACGTCAATTCGGTTAACCGAATTATCATCATAATTAGAGGAGTATCTCGAAGTTTGATCAAGATTGAATGTTACGGCTTCTTTTCCAACACGAAAAGTTAATTCTCCTTCGTAAACATCATCAAAGCACGTCCGGGTCTATTAAGAAGGATCTCCCAAGATTTAGGGGAACTCGGGATCGGCATCAAAAGTCTAGACTACAAAGTCGGCAGGGGAATTAGAACTTTCCTAAATTTACGTAGACATCTTCGGCAGATTTCGATTGGTCCGCAAGTTCAAGAGTCATGCAAGTAGGAGTGAGATATGAGAGATATTTTTTCACCACGGATAATGGATGAGATTTATGCTAGCGCCAGATCGGCCAAGGTATGCATCATCCTTCCGAGAAATTCACAACGGTATGAGAAATTTGCCAGGGTCTCCAAGTTTTTAGTAGGGACTTTTGAGTAGACAACGTCCCCGAGCAATGCTCATTCAACGGTGTTTTTGCCAATTACAAACCTTTTTTTCTATGTTATATTATACTCTTAAGGGTCGAAGGAATTTTAGGCATGAGGAATTAAAAGCAATCCGCAAAAGCTAATTCGAAACTCAATTTAGGATTTCATTGGAATTTCTCAATTTGGTTGTCAGCTTTTTCGCGGAGCTTTTGGTCATTTAGTCTAGACGGATATGGAATTGATGGTTTCTGGTTAGGCTTCGGAGCACTAACGGGAGCAACAACGGGCTCAGAATTTTGAGTTTCAACTGGGACAACCGGAGGTTGGACGTCTTTGGCACTTCCGTTATTAGTAGGAGGCACCGTGTCCTTTGTCACCTCGGTTTCACGTTCCACTACTTTAGGAGGAGAAGAAGAAGTAGTAGGAATCGTGGGTCCTTGATAAGCAACACCGCTTCGGGTGGTAATACCCTTCAAATCTTCCTTCGGGTTAGTAATGGTATTACTAGGAAGTGTCCCTGAACCCGAGGATGAAGCGGTATTGGAATTACGAACTTGGAAAGCATGTCCGTTAAATTGGTCATTTGATTTTGCATATTTCTCATAACCGCATCATTAGCTGTGACGTAGTTTTGAAAATCGGTCTTCGACACACCTTGTGTCTGAGGAGCCGGGGCTTGGTGAGCCGGAGCTTGGTAAGCTGGGGGTTGATTAACCGGGGGTCGATAAATTTGTCCTTGGTTGTAATTATTCCCCCGGTTTTGGTTGTAACGGTTTTGGTTATTTCCTTGGTTTTGTTGAACGGGAGGAAAACCGGGAGGTCGAATTTGATTAGCAATCGGGGCTCGGTAACCGGTATTTCCTTGATTGAAATTAGCTGCGGCGGCTTGAGAAACATATTCTTGAATATTGTCACGATAAACGTTGCCATCGGTGGCGGGACAATTTCGGTAAGAATGAGCACCACCGCAAGTTACACAATTTTCCTCGACCGCTTTTACGGGAGCGGGAGCTTGGGATTGGTTTTTCTTATCGAGAAGTAAGGCTTTCACCATATCTTTAAGTTCGGCAACATGGTGAAGAAATACCGGGAGGTAGAATTGTCGTATTCCTTTGGCAACAACCGGTTTTTACGTGGAATTACGAACTTTGGATTTGCCTCTTGATAGATTATTAGGCAATCTCGGGGCAATTTTATCAAAAAATTACCACCCGCGGCGGAATTCAACGAATCTTGATCATTAGAGTTCAAAGCATTGTAGAAAGTATCGAGTTGATGTAATTCCAAAAATCCATGATGTGGGCATGCCCGAAGAAGATCGTTGAATCGGTCCCATGCCTCATAAAAAGTTTCATCAAATCGTTGTTGAAATTCTACGTTGATTTCATTTCGAAGGTTTGTTGTTTTAGAAGGAGGGAAGAAGGAATTTGTTGATTGAATTTTCGAAACAAGATAATCCAATGTAAGAATCACGATCGAAGGGGTTCTTTCAAGCAAAATTGTCCTGGGCGGGCACCATCGAGGGAATAATGGGAAAAGCATAAGCTTTAACCGACGTACTCGGGACAGTTCGGGAACTTCTTCGTAGAACGTGATTCTTTTTGATCTATTCGAATGTGGAGCATGGAGGGTCTTTCTTTGTCATGTCTAAAAAATTGTTTATTTTGAACGAAGAGTAAGCATAACCACATGATTAAGCTCAAAGTTGTTCGCGCATGTCTCGGAACAACGATGGCATCCTCGTAACCCTCGGTGGGTGCTTCGAGCAATTGCGCCATAGTACGATTATCGGCCATCGTAACTACGGGAGGAGCTTGATTTTCAATTGGTTCTACAAGATTAAATGGTTCAACAAAAGTCGGTGGGACTTGTTGTTGTTGTCAGGTCTGTATTACGGATTGTGATACGATAACTATGTGCACATGCACTATAAATATAAAAAAGAAAATTATATACTAATTTTTTTTTTGTTTTTCAAATGTATTCACAATTTTTTTTAATAACGGACCAATGAGATAAGATACTTGAACCTAATAATCAACAAGCTTCTCGGGTAGCTCTTTAAGAGAAAAAACGCACAAAGAACGGAGGAGAAGGAAAGAGCCGAAGACTTATTAAAACCTTTCTCCTTTAGGGGTCGTAGTTCGTTGGAAACGACCGCCTTTACCCCTCTTAGAGTTTGTTTATATTTCAGGTGAACCGTATCCTCGCAAGTGACACATAAGTTATGTTTTTGATCTTTTGTTAGGGAACTTATTAATGATAATACTTCAGTTGAAAGTATTATATTGACGATGAATTTTATTTCTTTTTATGGACAATGTTTTTAAATTTTTGGTTTTTTATTTTATTTTTATATTATATATATACTAATAAAAGAAAATTCTTTTTGTATTTTTTTTATGAGAAAATAAGCAAAATAACTTCACACGGAAGGATCTTCAAAGCACAAATTGTCAAACGAAAGGACAATCGTATATAATCCTCCCCGACAACGGCGCCAAAAATTGACAATCTTTAAACTCAGCCTTTAATATATATATAAATAATAATATAAAATATTATAATAAGATAGTCAAATCAATTGTTAATAAACCGGGGAGATAGATTCCAGGCGTCGTTATCCCCAACGAGGAATTCAA
The DNA here is from genome assembly GCA_026074375.1 of Tanacetum coccineum. NCBI lineage: Eukaryota > Viridiplantae > Streptophyta > Magnoliopsida > Asterales > Asteraceae > Tanacetum > Tanacetum coccineum. Next base: position 2,591 of record BQNB010032670.1, on the reverse strand, counting down.
TGAATGTCGAGAGTTCGTTTTGATAAATCGATTTTTTATGGAACAAGATTTAGATTGGTTTTCTAAAACTATGGGAAAATTAATGCAAACACTTAAAAATAATTAAGGCAAAACTATTTTAAACTAAAAACGCAAAACGGGGATTCTAAAAACGCGTCTAAAAACTAGCTAAGGCAAATATTACCCCTAAAAATGCAAATTTGGGTTCTAAACCTCTAAAATGACAAAAGAAAATTTTCTAAAAAGGAATTATATATTTTTTTACTTTTTAATAATTTTTTATTGAATTAAAACCTATTTAATCTATTTAAAATCCTAGAAAATAACAAATTAATACCTAAAAATTCCAAAAAATGATTTTCTACTTTAGAAAAGTCTAAAATATCATAAAAACTCAGAAAAATATTTTTCACTACTTTTTATAATTAAAAACTAATTCCTAAATTTAATTTAAAAAGCAAAAAATGAAATTTAAAATCTAAAAATGATGAAAAAGATTTTAAACTTTGTAAACCTAAAACTATTTATTCTAAATCTAAAAACTATCTTTTTGTATTTTTCTGATTAATTAAACTATTTTTAAATGATTTTCTAAATTTTTAAACTTCGAAAAATAAAGAAAAATAACAAATTAAGTTGGAAAAATCTAAAAAAATGCAGGAAAGTCCTAAATGTTGTAAAGTTCCTAGGAAAAATAAGCTGGTTAAGCCAGCTTATCGAATAAGCTCTAAAAAGCCCAAAATAAGCTGCGAAGTGCTTATGGCCTTAAGGGCTCAAAATGTGTATAACTAATTGATTTTGCAAGGTAAAACCGAAAAAGACCTAAGGGCGAGTGGTAGTGTGTGTTGTGTGTAAAAACGTTTGGTGAGTAGGGGTTGAGGTCCCGGGTTCGAGTCTTGCTCACCTGGGACTTCCCCCAACTCCCAAATGTTTTTCAAATGCCATTTTTTTACAACTTTTTAAAGGGCTTAAAAATAAGCAACTTTTACAAAACCACTTTTTTTATAAACCAAAAATAAGCACTAAAATAAGCTGAAAAGTTGACAGAATAAGCCTTTTTTACACTAAGTCTAAAATGGCTAACTGTTAAGCACTTTAAGCACTAAAAAGCAATCCAAAAAGAGAAATAAGCTAGGACAGGAACTTAACTACACCTAATAAGCATATTTGAACAAAAATAAGCAACTAAAATAAGCTAGAATGACAGAATACTAAAAAGGCTTTAAAACTTAAGATTTTTAAGCTACAATGCAAATAAGCTTAAATAAGCTCTAAACTGAAAGAAATAAGCTAAAATGGATTTAAACTAACCTAATAAGCTAAACTAAACCTAAATTAAGCAAATGCAATAAGCTAATAAGCCTAAATAAGCAAATGAGCTTTTTGGCCAAACTGTTAAGCAAACAGCCAAAAGGGACTTTTCTAGCTTAAAAATAAGCTAGCAAACAGATCCTTATGGCTTAGTGGCTTATACCACTAAAAAGCTTGGCCAAAAAGCTACAATAAGCAACAAAGAAAAAGCAGTTTGAAATTCAAATAAGCACTTAAAAAGCTTAATGAAAATGCTAGTTCACACAGATTCAACACTTAGAAATTTTTTTGCAATCCTCACAAAATACCACTTTTGAGCTTAAAAATAAGCACTTAAACAGAACCTTGTGAACTTATAACATACAAACAGATTGAGATTTGACCTCAAAGAACTTATATCATCAATCAAAAAGCATTTTGAAATAAAACATAAGCCACAAAAAGCAATTGAAAAAGCAGTTTCTCAAAATTTTTAAACACTAAGCAATTTTTGACAGACTTGGCAAAATACAAACCAACAATGCAGGCTATAAAGCTTATGGTTTCTAACCTCTTTTAACACTTAAACATACTCAAAATGAACACTTAAATCAAATAAGCCAAGATCAAACAATAAAAACATGATTCACAACCAAAACTCACAGATTCGAACACAATAAACTCTTAAAACCTTAAAAATGAGATTTAATACTTAAAAACTTAAACAAACTAATTTTTTTGATTAATTTAAGCTAAACTAAGTTGACTCAAGTGTCAAAATGCATTTTTGACCCATTTTCACCCACAAAACAGTTAAACCAAACACCCCTTTAAAAGTTAAAATGCATTTTCTAACTTGAAAACTTAAAATTTAGAAACAAAACCTTAAAGACCAGATGTCTAACAAGAATAATAAACAATATTAAGCATATTTCAACAAGAATTAAGCACTAGAATAAGCTAAAAAAAATTATGCAACTAAATAAGCTATTTAAGATAGTTTTTAAGTAAACTTGCAACAAATGATTTCTAAACTACAAGATAAGCAAGATAAGCACCAAACATCATAAGCAAACATAAATAAGCAATTTTAAGCAAGCAATAAGCACAAATAAGCAGTTGAATAGTAAATAAGCTAAAAATGGAAAAATGAAGAACTTACAAAACCCTTACTTAAACAGGGCAAACAATGCTCAAAAGAGCTTATCTACAAGCTTTAGCTTATCAAAGATAAGCTAGCGACAGCAATAAGCCCTTCCCTTTTTGGCTTATCTTCCATTTGAGCTTTTTGAGTGAATTTT
>BQNB010032669.1:0-47786 GCA_026074375.1 Tanacetum coccineum | reverse complement strand
GAATCATCCAAATCAAGTAGACCTAAACCTCTTTAGAAACCTATGCTTAAGTGTGAATTATGTCACTATACCAATCATTCAACTGATGATTGCTATAGAATTCTCTGCTGCATGAGGTGCAAAAAGGAGGATTATAGGACCTCAGATCATGATATGTATACTGCAACACTAAAAAGAAGTGAAAACTACAAGGCACAGCCTTATCAGTATGCATCCTTTTCCAAACATATCCTAAAAGCAAAGGTAAATCCTTTCCCACCATGATGCATTATGGGTTCAATGCTCACAGACCCGATGACTATAGAAACTACCCTGAATGTGAAATTTATGGAAGTTATGATCATTTTACCTCAGGACACAATCGTGTAATTCTTGTTAGAGGAGGAGCACTAGTTGAGTCCTCTCAGTCAAGTGAATCCTCAATTGGTATGAGGTGTAACTCATGTGGTAGCACTGTACACTCCACCACTGACCATAATGATTTTTATCACTTTAAAAGAGGTGAGAAAATTCAGGCCTCAAAAGCCAAAGAGCCCACCAAAAAGTGGGTTCACAAGAGAAACAAACCGTACTTAATTATTTATGAAGAGACACATCAGGGAGCCCATCTGGTACCTGGACAGTAGATGCTCAAGGATTATATCTTATATTACTGAGGGATATGGTTCAATAAGTTGTGGTGGTATAGTTTTCTCAAAAGTTGCTTTTGTAAATGGTCTTAAATACAATCTAATTAGCATTAGCCAGCTTTGTGATGCTAAATATATTATTCAATTCGATGATAAGCAAAGGATAATATTTAATGCTAACAAAGAAATTGTGTTGATAACCCAAGAAGAAATGATGTATATGTCCTAGACATGTCATCACTGACTCCAAATGGAGCCTGCTTCTTTGCCAAAGCCTCAGAAAGTGTAAACTGGCTATGACACAAAAGGCTATCACATCTTAATTTTAATAACATTAATAAACTTGCTAAACAAAACAAGCTTCTTGGCCTTCCTTCACTTGTTTAATCAAAGGATAAACCATGCTCAGCATGTGAAAAAGAAAGCATATAAGAGCCTCATTCAAAACTAAACAAAACTTCTCAATCAGGAAATACCTATGATCCGGTTAAACTTACTCCTTAAAACGTATATATATATGATATAAATAAATTCAAGGATGAGAATCCGTGAGATCAAGAAAACCAGAAGCAGTATAGAGTGTTCCCGGGTCGTTATGTCCCAACGAGGCTAAAGATGGAATATCGAGTCACGAATGATGATTGGAGTTTGAATATGACAAGGATGAGGTTATGATTTGGAACTAACACTGATAATACAACAAATAGAAGAGACTTATCATGTTACCTTTAATGAGAGCATGAAACCCATCAGGTTCACAAATAACTCAGTAAATGAAATTGGAATAGATGACTCATCTAGAGATCCTCCTGATGAATTTCTTCATAAGGATGACCCATCTAGATAGTATCAATCAAATTTTAAGATTTCATACTATGTTATTCCTCATGGTCGTTCACTCACTGACCTTACTCAAGAAAAATATGTCCCTGAAGTAATTGCTCCAATCGAACAAAACACACCACACACTGAGGATGTTCAAAGTCCTCATGACTTAACAAACACTAAAGGGACTCAAGAACAAAATTTCAGGATGAACAAATCATCAATCAACCCACTGAAGATACCTCAGGGAACAATACTGAAACCTCAGTACCTACTAAACCTTTAGTCCCTGGAGGCATTCAGCCTTATTACACCAATTATGCGTCAACAAGTTCATATCATGTTGCTCAAGATAGATGGTCAAGAGATCAACACATTAAACTTGTAAATATTATTGGTGATCCTAGTGAAGGCATGCTCACAAGAAGCATGGCTGCCAAGCTTACAGCTGCCTCAGCTAGTGAATGTCTATTTGTTAAATTTCTCTCTAAGATAAAACCTAAAAAGGTCTTTGAGGCACTAAAGCACCTAGGATGGGTTGATGCTATGCAAGAAGAGATAAATTAATTCTATAGAAACAAAGTCTCGACTCTTGTTTCACTCCCTCATGGAAAAGTAGTCATAGGTTGGACTCTTGTTGGGTAGAGTCTTTAAGCCAAACTCTCGATACAGTCACACCACGAGAATTTGAATTAGTCATCCAAGATCACCTAATTATCTACCCGAAAATAGAATAGCAAGGAACAAAAATATTCTCCAAATACAGAGAATAAATTTTAGTAAAATAAAGTCTAACTTCTCATTCCCATTTTTCATTACATATCTGTTAAAAGAAAGAAAACTGACAATAGCACTTCTACCCACGTTTCCTACACTTGTGGAAACCCAAATAAATACTTTGACAACTTCAAACAAATAAAACTATACTAGAAATTACTAGAATGAAATAACAGAACATGATGTGAAATAAAAACGTGGGTTGGTCAAACTTCATGCAGTCTCTAGTTGGACCAGACTAATCCATCTTTGAGTGGGGTCTGTAGATGAGGAATTATGGGCTTGGACCGGTGCCTTCCTATCATCCTCTCCGTCTTCGAAAAGCTTGACCTCAAACTTGGAAGGGGTTCGTTTGGGTCATAATAAGGCTAAAGGTCAGCGACATTAATGGTGGGTAAAGAGCATGAATTCCCTAGTAGATCAATTGCATAAGCAATGTCATTCACCTTTGCAATAACTTTAAATGGACCATCAGACCAAGGACTCAACTTAGAATAACGTTTAGATGGAAATCTTTCCTTTTGAAAATGCAGCCAAACAAGGTCACCTGGTTTAAAAAGAACATGCTTCCTCCTTTTATCACACCGGTACTTAATGAGCTCATTAGTCTTTTCTATTTTGTCATGAATACGCTAATGTATTGACTTGATATCAGCTGCTACCTCACTGGCTTCCTTAATGAACTCTGTGGAGGTGTCAATGACAACAAGACCAAGCAGAGTGGTTGGGTTTGCACCATAAACAACCATGAAAGGGCTTATTCCTGTTGTCTTACTAGGAACTTGATTGTAGGCGAATTCAGTGCGAGGCAATAAATCCTCCCATTAGTTCAAGTTAGCTGTGATGAGAGCTCAATGTAATAACCTAAGGGTTCGGTTAGTGACTTTGGTCTGTCTGTCAGTTTGAGGGTGGCTCGATGTGCTAAACTTGAGTTTCGTGCCTAACTTCCTCCACTACGTCAACCAAAAATGACTTAAAAACTTAGCGTCCCGATCACTAACTATAGTCACTAGAACCCCATGGATACGGACTATTTCTTTGAAGTATAGATTGGCGATCTGGAGAGCATCATAAGTGGTGTGACATGCAACAAAGTGAGCCATCTTTGAGAAACGATTGACCACGGCCATAACAGAATCTTTTTGGTGTTGGGTACGAGGTAATCCGGTGATAAAATCAAGGCTAGAATCCTCCCAAGGGGTAACTGGTACTAGAAGTGGCAAATATAACCCATGGGGAGAAGACTGTCCTTTGGCTTTATGACACTGCAGGCAATGCCGAATGTAATGTTCAACATCACGGCTCATACGGGGCTAAAAAATGACTACGCAAAATATGAGTTGTTTTATCAATACCCAGATGGCCTACTAAACCTCATTCATGAGCTTCCTGTATAATAACCAATCTAATATTGTGGCGTGGAATGCAAAGTTACTGTGTTCTAAACAGAAACCCATTACAACTATGAAATTCGCCCTTAGCATGAATTTGACAGCGGGTGTACATATCCTTGGGTATTCATTCTGTAAAAGCTCAAACCCAAGAACCGTCGGTTGAAGTGAAGGAGTACCTGTGAGATAGAGCGTCGGCTCTTTTATTGAGCTTTCCAGACTTGTATTTAATAGTGAAGTTCAATGCTTGAAGAAACTTCACTCGTTTAGCATGACGGGGCTGCAACTTATGTTGGCCCTAAATGTACTTCAACGCCTCATGATCCGAATGTAGAAGGAACTCCTTACAAATCAGATAATGCTGCTAATGTTCCAAAACCCGAATGATAATACAAAACTCCTTGTCATAGGTCGTATATCGCCATTTGTCGTCGTTAAGTTTTTCACTAAAATATGCAACGGGACGGTTCAGTTGAGATAGAACTGCTTCAATCCCTAACCCCGGACGCAACACATTCAACCTCAAACACCTCTTGAAAACAAGGTAGCACTAAGACCGAGGTGGAAGATAATTGTTTCTTGATCTCGTCAAAGGTCCTTTGAGCTTGTGGTGTCCAAGTGAAAGTCTTGAACCTCATCGAAAATGATGGTACTAAATTTTTTGATAAAACGCCGGTAAAAAGAGGTGAGGCCGTGAAAACTTCTAACTTGTTGAATGGATTGGGGTACCGGCCAGTCGCGAATTACTTGAACCTTATTTTCATCCACTTGTATACCCTGTGCAGAAACAAGATACCCCAAAAAAGTTACTTGGTTAGAAAAAGACTCACATTTTTCTAAATTCCCGTAGAGCCTATCTTGCTCAAGAACTTTAAACAACTGTGAAAGGTGGGACTGGTGCTCATCTGTGGTCCGACTATACACGAGGATTTCATCAAAGTAAACAACAATAAATCTCACCAAGAATGGCTTCAATACATGATTCATCAGCCTCATGAAAGTGTTTGGTGCCTTCGACAACCTGAAAGGCATAATGAGCCTCTCATATAACCCCTCCTTAGTCTTGAAGGTTGTTTTCCATTCGTCCCCTTCATAAATGTGAATATGATGGTAACCACTTCGCAAATCGACCTTAGAAAAAACAGTAGAACCGTGGAGCTCATCCAACAGATCATTTAACCTCGGTATGGGAATCGATACTTTATAGTATTCCTATTGATTGACCGGCTATCCATTCACATCCGCCACTCTCCATTCTTTGATACAAGTAAAGTGGGGGTTGCACATGGGCTAAGTGACTCACGAATAAGTCCCTCTTCCATTAATTTGCCAACTTGTTTTTTGATTTCGAGGGTCTTTTGGAGGTTGGTTCGATAGGTGGGTTTAATAGGTAAGGCAGCACCGGGTATTAGATCAATTTTGTGTTGAATGGATTGTTTAGGTCGTAGTCCATAGGGAATTTCAGTGGGGAAGACTTGGGAATAGGATTTTAATAAGGCTTGCACAAGGGGGGACAAAATCAGTTAGGGCGGGTTCTCGTCTTCATCGAGTCCAAACAAAACGAGTTCTTTGAAGGACTGATAAGTGAGGTAAGAACGATCGTGCGGTTGTTATGAGTGAAGTAATACGTATTACGGTAGCCGTCATGAATTGCTCGCCTATCAAACTGCCAAGGACGCCCGAGCAATACGTTACACGCATCCATGAGAATAACATCACACTACAAATCATCGTTGTATGATTTACCAATACTGAAAGATAATAACACTCGATGGGAGACGCGTATACCTTTACCCTGATTAAGCTACTGAATTACATAAGGGGAAGGATATGGTTTGGTGGGGGAGGTTTAATTTCGTAACCAAAGTCTGGGAAGCGACATTGGTATATTAAATATATTAAATACACTCTTTAATGCAAATAAGATACAAACAAAGAAACATAGTGTACAACTTTTTAATACACAATTAATAGTCTTATTAAAACACATCCATTATTTAAAAATACAAATATTTATGCAATATGTACAATTAGCCAATGCATAAAAACACACTTATTGGCTGATCAACACATTTAATATTATTATTAAAACACTCCATAATCCATTAAACACACTAATTAATGTTATTTTTAAATTACCCCTAAAATGAAAAGTACATATCATTATTAACACTAATTAATGTTATTATAATCCGTACAATTTATATGTTGATACATATAGTTTAAAAACCGGATCAGACCAACGGGTTCCAGGAACATGAGTGGTCACCGGTTCCGCTAGCAAATAAAAGCCGTCCGAAAACGAACCGAATAGAACTGGACCTATAAAAATGAGTAAACCGGGCCTGACTGAGATCATTTTCTTTTTGTTTTTCTCCGGTTAATCACAGGGTACCCGCCGCCGCATCGCGCGGGTACCCTGCTAGTTTTTGTTTAAAATACTAACGAGCTTCTTATTTTTTCCCTTTTTAGTCGAGTTGTTAGAAGATGGTTTTGTCTAATAAAGGTCAAAAACGAGATCTTAAAAACACTACAATTTTGTATGAAAAGGGTTGCAATTTATTGAAACATTTATGTATGTGCCTGTTACAAAACACGAGTTCATTTTCTAACTTAAGTTGTTTTCTAAATAAAAAACCAAATATTCCGTATACTTGTTAGTCTTGAGCAACTACTCGGTACGATGTAGAAGACCAATATGTACATTGGCGATTACGCTACATGATCAAAAACTGCGATCAACCACGCGTCTACAAAAACTGAGAGCACAAAGCTTGTCAAAAGTTGGGGTTAATTAGGTCTAAAATATTCAAACAATTGTGTTGATGTTTCTAAATCATATTTCTATAGTTGTCCCATGAACAATTCTAACAAGCAAAATAACCCGCGCGTTGCGGCGGGGCTAATTTTTTCCCGAATAATTTTTTTTTACGTTTCGGGGGTTTTTTTTTGGGCGATGCGTTATGGCGGAGCTAATTTTTAATATTTTCTTTTTTTGTATGATTCGGGGAAAAAAAATTGCGTTGGGACGGGCTAATTTTTTCCCGAATATTTTCTTTTTTTGGGACGGTTTGATATCTTTTTTTTTTGGGCCGATGAATGTAATGTAAGAAAATCGTAAATAGTTAAAATGTGAGGGTCCGTCTTATTTTTATTTTTTACTTTGGGCCAGATTTTATGCTATTTTTTGGGTTTTTTTTTGCTACTTTTTTCCTTGATATTTCTTTTTTTTGTACGATTCGGGAAAAAAAATTGCGTTGGGACGGGTTAATTTTTTTCCCGAATATTTTCTTTTTTTGGGACGGTTCGATATCTTTCTTTTTTTTTGCCGATGAATGTAAAAAAGTTGTGAACAATAAAAACTTGACGTGTTTTTTTTAATTTTTTTACGGGATTTTTTGTGTAAGAAAATCGTAAATAGTTAAAAGTTGAGGGACCGTTTGTATTTTTTTTACTTTGGGCCAGATTTCAGGCTAATTTTGGGCTAGTTTTTTTTTTACTTTTGGCCCCATTTTATGCGAATTTTAGGCTAGTTTGTCGACAAATGTGTATATTAGTAATAATTTTTTTATATGGCTTATGTGTTGGGCCTCATGTTTAAAGTGTTGTTTTTTTTTTTTTGCTATATGTGTTTTTTTTTAATATAATGGGTTGTACGTTTGTGACCATATCGATTATTTTAAAGTTATTATGTATCGAAGATGTTTCCACGGGTATTTTTTTTATCTGAATAAATCGGAACTTTTGTAATATTTTTTTTCCTCCTACTTTGCGCATACAAATTTTAAAAAAAAATCGGGCTTGCCCAAAATGGGAGCCCGATAATGTAGCACTGTCCACTGTCAAAACGACAGTGGATTTGTCCACAAATGTGTTATATATTAATATTAATGTCCTGTCGCTGTCACGACATGTCATACATTTCGAAATGTATATATAAAAACTTTCAAGTCCCGCCTAAGCCACAAGCCCCGACCCTCCAAGTACCGGCTAGCGAGTTTTACTAACAAACTTTTATTTAGCTGAAGCACAAGTTTGGGGCGGAGCCAGAATGGTTATGATCTAGGGCATACTTTGTACAAATTGGTTCATCAGGTTACAGAAATAGTGAAATATTTTAAAAAATTTAGATTACAAATTTTTTTCGCTAAAAGGCACGTGCCCACTGTCTCCACCCACAAATTCATGTCACTCATTTACATGCAAAAAATATCGAAATATAAAGTTGTTACACTTCGTTATAATAAGCCCCAACGACTACTATAGTCCACTTTTCAATTGCATGTGCAGGGGTGCTCACGGTCCGAAAATCGGACCGGACCTAAAAACGAACCGGACCGACCCTGTCCAAGACACCCGACCGAAGACCGGACTAAAATGGTCTGGTTCGGTCGGTCCGGTTTCCGGTCCGGTCCAACAAGGCATAATTACCGGTTTTTTCGTAGGACCGACCGGACCAAGGACCAAAAATAAGAAAAAGGATGTACCGAGATTTGTTCGGGCCAGTTTCTCGGTCCGGTCCGTTTTGCTCACCCCGCACATGTGATAATTCACAACTCATTTCCCATATATAATGAGGTTTGCAACCAGCGCGAGGGACTAACTTTGCGCTCGTAAAGACGTCACGATAAGATCCTAGGGGATTGGAGCGGATTTGGGAGAGCATCTCGTCCCAATGAAGCGTCCCGATAAAATTCTTATTAGGGATCAAGGCAGGTTCGGGGTGGTTTGTTAATCGGGTTTTGGGATGGGGTTTGGCCGCCCCGCCCCAACTCGTCCCATTGCCGTTCCTAAGTCGAAGGACCCCTTTTGTTTATATATATTACTCCAAAACAACTTTAACAAAAAGTACAAGAAAAATATAAGTAGAAGTAAGAATAAGTAAATTACCGTTTGCTTTAAAAGTGAAAACCTACTTGCTTTAAACTGTGTTTTCATTATGGGCTCAAACAGTAAAAAAAAGTAGATTCTTATATGAATATGGGCTTAAGATAATATATTGGGCTAAAACCAGCCCATTATGATGAATTAATACTCTTTTTAGTCCAACTAGAATACTAGTGTGACTCTAATTCGTATTTTCTTTCTTTATATATATAAAAAAAAATCTTAAGTCTTTATTAAAATTTAACAGCTCTCGAATCCATACGTAAGGTTAGTGCCTTTTACTTTTACCATTAGAAAAAAAAATTGTTTTCGATTTCTAGCAAGAATATTGATGTTTTCATGTTTATATGTTCATGTTACATGTATTAGTAGCAGTCAAACAATAAACCATGGATGCACGTATTAACATCCCGAGCGCGCCACCATTGCCTACTCAACCAACAACAAGTAATGCCCCGCAGCGAGCCTTAGTTGACCCGATATTAGAATTCGCATTATCATGTTTCGTCGCGCTTGTTGTGTGTATTTCTGTGACGATTATATACGTTTTTGTTGGTTCATGTCCACAACCCTTGTATTCTATTACAACACACGACGATTTTAAATTTCTAATGAAGACAAAATTGCTTGGAATCGAGTATTACGTAAGGTCACAATATGAGTTTGATCACAAGTATCCTAATGACACTCCGGCTCGAGAACAAGTTGAAAACCAGATTGTGGATGAATACTTAGAGTTTGCAAGGAAACGTTGCAACTACGAAGAGAAGCAACACTTGTTACGCCCGGATTTTCCAACTCCGGTCTGCGACAGACTTGTTAGGTCTAAAATGATCGACACAATGAATTGAAGTTAAGGGTAATGGTCGAACTTTTTTTTTTGGTTGTTCTGTTTAGGTGATTATTTTATAAATAAGTTTTTTTTAGTTTTGTGATATTGCTTAGATGTTTGAACATTTGTTCTATAATCCAACTATAATGATATGAATCATATGACAATGATTTTTTTCTTCCTTCTATATTTGTAAGTTAGGAAGTGAAAATATACGTGTTAGCAATGTTTTAAAACCCGATTTTATAATTGAATCGGTCGAGTTACCGGTTAATCGGGTCACCGATTCAACCGAGTCAAACAGGTTTTCTACAAATATAAAAACCAGTAATATAGCTACTTTTGAAAGACAACTAATTGATTATGTAGATTTAAGGGTCATCAAATCCACATAAACAACTTAAATATGTCATTTATACTATGGTTGAGCGACGGGTCAAACTCGAACCGATCAAAACTGATTCGAAGTGAAAATCAATTTTTAAGAAAACGTAAACCGAGAACTGAACCAAAGTTAACTTAGCGAAACCAAAACCGAACCGAAATTAACCTAGTGAAACCGGTTTAGATAGTTTAGGTGTAATTTTTCAGGTTTTGCCCCGAACCGAAACCGAACCAAGCAAAACCAAAACCAAAAACCATAAATATATAAAACCGAAAACCAAACCGAATAAGGTCGGTTCAGTTTGGCCCGGCCCGATTCCGATCGGTTTATCGGTTCGGTTAGGTTTTCGGTTCATTTTACTCGGCCCTAATTTATACACAACATTTCCACTAAGACGGATCGAATAAGTTGATTTAAACTGAGAATCTGTATACTGATAAGTGTATTATTCAACATAAGCTAATATATAGTACATAGAAATTTGTTCAATTACAGTGCACAACTAAAATCTTTAAGGGAAAAATCAAGTAGCATAAAACTTCTAATCTTTTAAATCTAATAATGTCACATGTTAGTATGTTACGTTTTTGAATCAGTAATTGAAGTTTTATGCTAATTGATTTATGTTTTGACCCAACTCGTTAGCCTACGGCTATGGGTGAGCATATCGGACCGCGGACCGGACCGGACCAAACCTATTTCGGTCCGGTCCTCGGTCTATACTTTGCCTCATGTTCGGTCCTCGGTCTGGGTCGGTCCGGTCCGGTCTTACGTACAACCGACCAATAACGAACTTATCAAGGTACTCGTGGAAAATACAATTCATCAAATCCATAAACACGGCAGGAGCATTAGTCAGACCGAAGGGCATAACCAAGAACTCGTAGTGGCCATAACGCGTACGAAAAGCAGTCTTAGAAATATCTTGCTCTCTCACACGAAGTTGGTGATAACCAGATCGCAGATCAATCTTAGAAAAATATTTGGCCCCTTGCAGTTGGTCAAACAAATCGTCAATTCGCGGAAGAGGATAGCGGTTACGAATAGTAATACGGTTGAGTTCGCGGTAATCAATACACAAGCGCATGCTCCCATCCTTCTTCTTAACAAATAAGACCGGTGCACCCCAAGGCGAAACACTGGGTCTAATAAAGCCATTCTCCAACATCTCTTGTAACTGCTCCTTTAACTCTTTCAATTCAATAGGTGCCATACGATACGGAGCCTTTGAGATAGGTTCAGCACCGGGAATTAACTCAATGCCAAATTCAATCTCTCTAGCCGGAGGAAGTCCAGGAAGTTCATCGGGAAAAACATCAGCGAATTCACGAACAACAGAAAGATTTTCAATATTAGGACTCTCCAAAGATGTGTCCATAACAGAAGCCAGAAAACCTTGGCACCCATGAGAAATCAAGGTACGTGCCTTCATAGCAGAGATGAGCTTAACGGACTTAAGCGGTGAGGAACCATGATAAACAAATTCAGGTTGGCAAACGTTACCAAAGATCACAGTCCTAGCATAGCAGTCAATGGTAGCTCGATGAGAAGCCAACCAATCCATGCCAAGAATCACATCAAAGTCGAACATATGGATAGGAAGTAAATTCGCAGGACGAATACGATCATCAAAACGTAGAGGGCAGTTAACATATTCATGGTCAATAAGCATATGGTTCTTCATTGGGGTTGAAATGATTACACGTTCAATTAATGGTGTAGGAGTCATATTAAGTTTCTACGGGTAGTCACCATCTGAACGATCGAGAAAACGATTAGCAAACGAAAACAAGATAGGTTACGGAAGAGAGTTACGCAGAAGGAACCTAATGTCTACCCAATCCTCACAGGTCATAGCCTAAGCTCTAAGGTCATAAGACCTCGTCATGATTAACCTGACAGCTCTGATACCATAAATTGTAACGCCCCGACCCGAAAGGGTAGAAGTATTACAAATATGGTGTGACATCAAAGGCATACATAATCATAACACAAGCATAAACAGCGGAAGTCTCAAATAAATAACCAAGGATAAGTCAACATGACTTAAGGTACATAAGTTCTTAAAGGACAGACATATCCAAACGAAATAACCGAAATAACGAAGGTCTCGAAAAGTAACAAATCATATATCAAAACTAAGATCTCTAGGGTAAGTCCACACTCAGCACTCATATCTGAAAGCAACCCCAGCTCCTAGCTTAGATACCTGCCGCAGGAAAAGAAAGTGCGGCTGAGCTTACAAAGCCCAGTGAACAGATATATATAATTGAACACAAAAGATAACAGAAAACAAAGGATACGATACAAGGTACAAAGGATATCACAAGACATGATCAAAGGAATATAAATATAAGGTAAGACAAATCAGAAGTCAATTCATAGTGTAAGGTAAGATGAATCAGAAAATCGAATCAAGTCCAATTACCAAGCCCAAACAAATCATATCATAGTAACCATGGAGTAGCGAGCTCCAAATGTGAAAGACGTGGATTGCACCCAAACATCAGTCACCAAATTATTTCCAAATATAAAATATCATAATGTCATAATCCATCGAATACCAAAACAAATTCTAGGATGCTTCCATACGCCCCTTAAACAAATTAATAATCTTCATAGGTGAACAATAATATCAAATGGGGGACGGCGTAGAACATCTCTACTCACTCACACATGAGTCATGCCAAAGGTGCATCAATGACACGGCCATGTTACCTTCATGGCTAGGAAACAAATAGTGGCTCGGGTCTCAAACTGAAGGGTTCAAAGCAAAGTCATATCAAAGTTCATTTCAAAGGAATCATAGTAAAGGTTCAATGCCAAAGGTTCAAATATCAAAGGTTCAAATATCAAAGGTTCAAATATCAAAGGTAGCATAGCAGGGTTCAAATAGAACATAATGACAGATCATATAAGAGAACCAAAATAAAAGGCTCAGAGAAAATGTAGCAAATCACATAAGAAATCAAAGATAGAGAGGAATATGTCATGAGAAACCTTAACGATAAGGTCAGAATATATGTACCTTATTCCGAAGCAAAGCAATAATCAAAGAAAACACCACAGGAAATCAAAATCACTCCCTCTTGACCGAACCTAAAGAAATGATGAATTCGAATTACAAACCATTCATTTAAGTTATACTTTCCATTTTTAGTAACTTTCCATTTTTAGTAACTTTCCATTTTTAGTAACTTTCCATTTTTAGTAACTTTCCATTTTTAGTAACTTTCCATTTTTAGTAAGTTTCCATTTTTAGTAACATTCATCATTTGAGATTCTATTAAGTATTTTGAATAGCTTAGGGACTTAACATGTCCACCTTACAAGTTTAGGGTTAAATATGACAACTTTCCATATTTTAGGGTTTCAAGGTTAAAAGTGTAAATATCAAAGTTTCACATTTTATTCAGATTATACCTTCCATTTTCTGTATTTACAAGTCAAACCCTTAATTTACACAATTTACATATTTAGCCCTTTTTGTTTATTAATTATTTAAACAATATCTTTAATTATCCATAATTACAAAACAAGTCCTTATAGATTCAAATATGACAAATTCATACTTTATACATTAAATACTAACCAAACCTTATACTTTTCAGAATTTACAATTTTAGTCCCTCTATTTTAATTAATTAATTTCTAATTACTTATTATATGTAATTAACCATTTTAATCCAAAATAATATCAATATGACATTTTATACCCCCCAACTTATTTTATACAGAATATAATAAATATAATAACATGTCTAAAACAGACCCCATAGTTTCAGAAATTACAAAACAAGTCCTTATACTTTTAAATAGCAAATCAGATAACAAATAAATCACTCAAACCCTAATTAAATTTTTCCTAATCACAAACATAATTATTTCCCAATAATTGGCATTAAATTCACCTGGAAAAATTATCAAAACCCTAACCCTAATTTTATTTCTTTCCTTTTTCCTTTAATTCGAAATCGGCAAACAATGATAAATCCCCAATAATTATTTGAATCATTCCTAAATTTTTCCAACAATTTATCTGAGTTATATGTGATATGAACAACCTTAGAAAAATATAAAATCAATTGTAAAAATATTATTTGTGCCGATTTCATAATTAGCTAAAAATTAGGGTTTCGAACATGTTTTAATTTATAAAATCAAAATAACATGCATGATAATTTTTCTCATGCATATAACGAATTAATATGATGAAAATTGAGATACAAAAATACCTTTGATGATTCTTGATGATTTTATGAATTTATACTACTCGGTTGTGTTATTCGAACCAAAATAATTACCCCGATTGAACCAAGCACTCTAAAATCTTTCCCCCCCCCCCAACCCCTTAATTTTTCCACAATCCTTGACCTTCAAAACACCCTAGAAAATTCGTGCAAGCCTTGGAAAAATTCGAATGACGCCTCTTTAGGGTTTTCGGGATTTTTGGTTTTAAGGAATTAACAAATGAAAATTGTATAAAAGATATACCATGTGATTTGGCCGAGTTTAATGGGCTTTCAAAAGATATATATCTGAATTTTAACTTTGCATATCTATTTTGGTTATTATCTTAATTTTATTCATTTAAATTGTATTATATAAATAATTAAATATACATAATTTTGGCTAATATATGTATATATAAATATTAATTATTTTTCTTGTATATCATAAGGTATTTTAAATCTTACATAAATTTCATAATTGTCATATGTTGTATTTTCATAATTTCTAGAATTAAATTGAAATTTATGCATGCTTTTATGTAATTTTCTTCATTAGGGGTATTTTGGTAATTTTACACTTGTTGAGATTTTTAGGTTTTACAATATAACCATGAGGGACTATTTTTGTCATTTCCTAAAACTATCATACACCACAAGGACTTGTGGTGTAATATGACAATACACTTTAGGGGACTAAAGTTGCCAAGTCCCCAAAGTTTAAACCTGTTACAAGTACTGTACATCTTCCAACTCGTTTTCCCGCCAAACTCATAACCCCCCAAACCTGTCCCTCTCATCCCTCGTTGACTCCCCCACATACCTCCAAACCTATCACTAACATAAACCCCACCCCCCACATGGTCAATGTCTACGGTGGCAATCCAAAAACCCTCAATTCGATCAATGGTTGAGATCAATTTGAGTGGGCAACAAGAAAAATGAAGGGTTCAGATTGGTTTGTGTTTTTACACACACAACAACCACAAAGAGCTGTTTCATCTCTACAAAGAAGCACAAAGAGAAGAGGCCAAGAAAGAAAAACCCTAGCTCGTTTTCTATAAAAGCTTTTGTAAAGCCATTGAGCAAGGGGAGTTTTTTTTAGAGAGTAGTTTTTTTTAGCCTAGTTCAGTTTTAAAGTTTTTAAGTAGTTCAATTTTTATGTACTTGTATTTTTAAGATCAATGAGAATTCAGTTTATATTTCAAATCGTGTTCTAAGCTTTTATCTCAACTTGTGTCTCTTTTGAAAGTCATATAAGCTCTCAATATAAGCCACTTTTAATCTGATCTAAAAAAAATATACAAGAAAAACTAAAAAAAGAGTGCTGAATTATAAGCTAATGGATGAATGAGCAAACATGGAAGGCTCATTGGGTTTCTTAGATAGCTTATTTATAAGCTTGGGTAGGTCTTAGAGCTTATTTAGATATTCATACACTCCTGTTTTGAGCAAGGAGTAAAGGTACATCTCTTTTTAAATTTCTGTCTTTAGTTACTGTAGCATAGCTTATTTTCAGCTTATTTATGTCTTTTTGTGCTTATTTGTGTTTATTTATGCTTAAAAATGCCTTTTAGTTGCTCTTGTTTCATTTACTTGTCAATTGCTTAAATCTGCCTTGATATGCCTATTTCTGCTTATTACTTATTTGCTTTTTCAAGTGCTTATTTGCTTTGACCTTTTACCTTTTTCTTTTTTGCTTTTTATTATTAATATACGCATTGTTTAATACTTGTCCTTTTAAAAATTTTGATGTTTAACTTAGTGGCTTTTTACGTGTAAAAAAATCCCGATTTTTAAAATATATAGGGGTGTTTGGGTTTAAGCCCAAAATGGTCAAAATGGTATGTAATAGGGTTGGGGCCATTTGGCCAACTTTGGTTAAGCATTACTAAGCTTATGAGAAGCTATTTTTCCAAAAAGATTAAGTTTAAAAAGAGTTTTCAAGTTTACTTTTTGTTCTCTTAAAACTGTTGGAAATTCATTAGTTTCAAAAAGCTTATTGGGTTAAGCCATTGTAAACCAGAATTAGAGTTCACTTTGGTGTCATTTGTGTGTGCAAGAACCAACTAGTAGAAGCCTTAGGAGTCCTTAGTTTTTGTTAACAATTCTGTCAACTATTTTCAAGAATTTTTCATAAGTAAAAATAGTCAAGTTTTCATTCCCAATTCTCAGATAGCAAAAATATGATTTTCATCTTAAAATCTTTGTTGACAAGTTCATTTTTAAAGCTACTTTCAATCTGTTGTCTCATTACTTTTTTGGTTTTGTGTCTTATAAAAGTGCTTGGATTCTAACAGCTCACATTTATCAACATCTTTTGTAAAACTGCCCTGGTGCTGACCCTTGAATTTCAAAACAGTTTTTCTAGCTTATTTGTTAACTTTGGCCTGAGCTTTTGGCTTTTATAAAATGCTAATAAGCTCTTTTAATAAGCCCCTTTGTTTCGGACCTTAGGAACCCCTCTAGGTTGCTTATCTTTTAAACCCAAAATGTGTCCCTGGGCTTTCTGTCTTTCAGCATCTTTGCCCATTGCTTATTTGCTTGTTTGGCTTATCTGTCTGTTTTATCTAGCTTATTTTTATGCATAGGGCTTATTTAGGTTAGGGTAGCTAGTCTCTTTTGCTTATCTTCAGTTTTCCTTAGCTTATTAGTCTCTTGAGCCCTCTTGTTAGCTTTGCTTAAGTCCTTGTGCCTTAAAGCTCAATTAAGCTAGCTGTTCATTTTTACTTGCAATTTTCTGCTTATTTATCAAGCTTATTTCTGTCTTAGATTAGTTTTTAAGTGTTTTTCAAAATTTTAATTTAGCTTTTTAAGTTTTAAGCTAGCTTATTAACTTTTTGTTCAAAATAGTAGTAAAGTGTTAAGTTTTATAAAAAGTTTAAGTGTTTTGTCATATTAAGCTGTCTAACAGTATTTTTTTTTTTTTTTTTTTAGATTTCAAAAAGTGTTTTTACAAAAGTTGATAAGCAAGGGCTTATCAACGTTTTTGCTTTTCAAAGTTTTTCTAAAAAAAAAAAAGGGATAAGGGGAAACCCGGGTGAGCAAGACTCGAACCCGGGTCTCAACCCTCATCAACCCTCTTTTCTACAACACTCCACCACTTGCCCTTGGGACCTTGATCTTCGTTAGAAGCCCAAGTGGTTATTAATATAACCACGTTTTTTCCATTAAGCCTTTCAGCCCTTGTGGGCTTATTCCTGGCTTATTTATAAGCTATGGATTCAAGTTAGTGTTTTTCCTAGGATAGTTGTAGCTTAATCTATTTTTCTGTATTTTTTCGTAATTTTTACTGTTCATTTACTAATTTTTATAATTTATTTTCTTTTAAACTGTTTTTAATTCATAAAAAATAAATAAAAAGTCAAAAAAATATTTTTCTTTTTTAGAAAATTTTATTTAGTCATATTTTATTTAGGAAAAATAGAAAATCGTTCGTAGGGTCGTTTTTGCAAAATCGTACTTTTTAAAAGAACAGGATTTACTCCCGTTTTTGTTTTTTTCATTTTAGAGCTCGTATTTAAACTCCCGATTTCGGTCTAGTCTTTTGCATTCTTCGTTATTACTCCCCTAGAGTAGATTATAAGTAAAAATTTCTTTGTAGGGATAATTTTTAAGATTTTAGGTTTTTGACCCCTTGTTCGGGATTCCTGCTCTCGTTTTTCAGTATAATTTCATAATTTTTAGGTTTTTCTCAATCGTTTTTGCTTATTATTGATTAATTTAGCTTTCTAAACTCTCAAATTATTAATCTCATTCGAACTCCAATTTTCTGACTGTATCGATTCTCAAGCACAGCCTCGCTGAGGATAAACGACCCGGGGATATTCTATACTGCTTCTCGGTTTCATTGATTATTTTTAGATTATACTGATTATATGTATTTTATTATATTATATATATAAGAGGTCTAGTTTAAAACCAATCAGGGGCTTATATAAATCATCATTAACTTATATAAGCCTCCAAGTCTCAAAATAAACGAGAAAATTGGGGCTTATGAAATATAAGCCCAAACCAAATTTGATTTCGACGCTTTAATTTTTTGGCTTATTTTGAGACTTATGAGCTTATATAAGTTTATGATATCATAATAAACTTATATATGCTCACAAATCTCAAAATAAGTCGAAAAATTAAGGCTTATGAAATATAGGCTCAGATGAGCTTACGTTTCATAAGCCGAAACAAACATCCCTTAAGTATGTAGTATTGTTGAGAAAAGGTTGATTAAGGAGTTTTTATTTTTGACTGGAAATATTATCACGCACCAACTAGCTAGTAATTACCAGGCAAAAGATGGTGAAACATAATAATTACACTTGTTTAGCAATCGGTTCGGTGATCCATCTAGCTAGCCAAATATATTTAGTAGTGCTTTTAGTTTTTCATAATCAACTAACATAGCAACAAGTGTCATCACTTGCAGTGACGGAGCCAGGATTGTTCATTCGGGTAGGCCAAAACAAAAACTAAAAAAAAAGTCAAGAAAAACAAACCGACAATTAAACTTTTGTCGTCTCTAATCCATAGTTTCAGTTATTAAATTGGACGACCAAAGTTTCTGATAGACATTTGAATGGGTGGCCTTTTTATTTGGGTGGGCTGACTAAAAATGTTGTGTACAAAACATATAACACTAGTAGTACTTATATGAAATATGGGGTTGGCCATGGTCCATCCAAAGCCCAACGTGGCTCCGTCCCTGATCACTTGAAATTTAGTAGAAAGAAGAGTGGATGAAGCAACAGTAACAAGACTGTTATTCCCTTTTACTAGGTGAATTTAACTATAAAGTTAATCTAACCTAATTTCATGACAAAGTAATCTAATGAAAAGACTTATAACTATTTGTAAAAACTATAAGTATTTAACACAAGACTTTTTAATGTTTAAAATTCTTATTATAAATGAATAAATAATTTACTTGTCTTACTTTGTGCAATAAGTAAAACGAGTTGAATGACAATGTATATGTGTGATCTCCTCACTAAACTCAAAATAAAACCTAAGTTATACTTTGAGTTACAACTATGCTAAACCAACTGATTCAGTGGCTTAGTTGTTTCCTAGAGGAGTAACGTGTTTGTGAATGTTTTTAACATCAATTGCACAAACTTATTTGACTTCTTTACAACTCTACTACTTTTAAGATAACGTAATGGGTAATACCCGTTAGGTAATAAGTGTATGTCTCAATGCTGATGGACAAGGTACATAGTACATTTGTCTCTATACAAATAGGTATTCTAATAATGGGACAATCACTCTTTCGGATGGATACTGATGACAATGTCTTTGTTCTTTACCCATACTTGGATATGTTGACTTGGTAAGATAAGGACTTGTACTTATCCTTTCAAACATATCCCGCTTATTCTTCAGTTATTTAGACATTTGTCTAAGTCTTAAGTCTTCTAAAGTTGAGGAGATCAAAAAGTATCCAATGAGCTTATTGCCACAACTCATTGAAACCATTACATTCTTTTTTGGTTTAGGGACTTCATTCACTGAGTTTCGCTTCTGTGAATGGTGAGTCTTTCTTCTTGGACTCAATTTGAACATCTTGAAGGTAACTCAGTGAATGAATGAACATCTAGGCGCAAAAATATCACAAAATACCCAAAGAATACCAAATTTGAAAGATAAGTACCCACATTTGAAAAAAAAATTGTTATCGAGAAGAAAAAAATATAACAAGTTAAAAACATTTACAAATTATTTATCCTTGTATTTAATTGATTGTAGACCTTGTTTAGTTGTTTATAAAATTAAGCGTTTATCATGACTCTATTAGTTAATATATATCTGTAATAGGCCCATGTGTATATTTGCAGGCCTAGCCCGTATTAGTTCTTGAATCCTCTTGTATTAGGATATATACTCGCTTTGTTTATGAATGAAATAAAGGCAATAATTAACCTTCCAACATGGTATCAGAGCGAGGAATATTTTTCTCCTAATTTTTCTCCCAAAAAAATCGTTCCTCCCCCTTCTACGTACCTCATCAAACGAACAAAAAAACCCTAATCATCAAGATCGGCACTCATAGTTGTAGAAGACACTCCTCTACCCACCTCAACCGATAAACTAATCCTTTTAGCATAGCTAATAAGGTCCCCCATTAAATTAGACCTTGAAAAACATAATTACAATTCTTAGAGTTCCTTTTTCATAATCCATCTTGGTAGTCTTGGTCTTTAATCTCATGTGAAAGAAGAAACCTCGTCTACTAATTCGAAGTGGTGCAAGCTTGATGATTTCATCAAGATGTGGATCCTTGTCACCACAACGGGTAATGCTAAAGCTTGTCGAAATCATACGACATCGTGAAACTCTTCCTACCTTTGAAACAACCCAAAACATGCTCCTTTTAAAGGAATCAACATTCAATGATCAAGCCGGTGAATCTACCACTTTTGAAAGTAGCTCCTCATCTCCAACGATCCTCTTGGCATCCAACTTGTCCGACATCATAGGTAACCCCAACACACACTCTAAATCTCAAAATCTACCACAATTGTGCAACCATTTTAATAAAGGGACTTGTAAATTTAGGGACCAGTGTAAATTTATTCACGATCACTGAAATCGATCGGGTCTAAACAATAAAACTAATGTTGGGAACTTTGGTAGACCATCTGCTGAAACCCCTTTTCATTCGGCTATTGTTAGCCATATTTACTAGCCACGTCAGGCCCAATCAATGCCACCGGCCCACTTAACCTATACAACCCACTCCACTCCAACCATTTATCCAACCCACCAGTAGCTCACTCCCACTCACCAGGCCTAATCAATACCACAAGCCTATTACACCGCCCCACCAGCAGCCTACTACACCGCCCCACCAAATTAGGCCCAAACAGTTTTCCTAGCCCAATACACACCACCAAATCAGTCGATTATTTACTCAGCCCAGCCAGGTTACCAAGCCTAGCCTGCATCCCAAGGTATTCTCGGCCCTGCTTTATCTCAGTCGACTTCGCTGCCGAATGCATTTAGCACCATGACACTTTTAGATCCTAACAGGTGCTTCTTCTCATTTAAATTCAAATGCAAGTAATTTAAGTAATGTTTTTAATAAACGTTTATTCCCATCTGTATATGTTGGTGACGGTAATTCTATTCCGGTCACTAACACCACACATAGCATTATTCCGTCTATTCATCGCCCTCTTCACCTTCATAATGTTCTTGTCACTCCAAATATTATTAAAAATCTCATTTATGTTCGTCAATTTACTAGGGATAATAATTGCACTATTGAATTTGACGTGTTTGGTTTTTCTGTGAAGGATTTCTTGACGCACCATATCCTTCTTCGATGTGACAGCTCGGCCGATCTCTACCCAGTAACCAAGCCGTCAACTATCCCTACTGCTCTTGTTTCCACCAGTTCCTCCACATGGCATCAACGTCTCAGTCATCCCGGCGATGAAGTGCTACGCTCTCTTATTTCACGTCATTTCATTTCATGTAATAAAGAAAAGTCTACACATGTTTGTCATGCTTGTCACCTTGGCAAACATGTGAAACTTCCTTTCTACAGTTCGGATTCTATTGTTAAACAGTGTTTTGATATTGTTCATTCAGATTATGGACTTCTCCTATTATTAGTTCCAGTGGTTTTAAATATTACGTTCTCTTTCTAGATCATTTTTCTCACTATTTATGGATATACCCTCTAAAAAATAAATCTGATATGTTCGTCCAGTTTTTGCATTTTCGTAATTATGTTAAAAATCAGTTTAAATGTGAAATTAAAAGTTTCCAATGTGATCATGGTGGTGAGTTCGACAATAACCAACTTCACTCACTTTTTTCTAACCATGGCATCCAACTTCGTTTCTCTTGCCCAAAAACCTCTCAACAAAACGGTAAAGCCAAACGGATGATACGCACCATCAATAATGTAATTCGTACCCTCCTTTTTTAAGCACACCTACCCCCATCCTTTTGGGCCGAGGCTCTTCATATGGCCGCTTACCTTCTTAACCTTATACCTTCATCCGTTATTAACAACGAAATCCCCGTCACGAGATTATTTTAAAAAGAACCCGACTACTCCCACCTTCCGCATTGTTTGAGGAATTTCATTCCAGTTTGAGCATTCAACCTCCTCCCGCTCCAACTGCGTAAGCGTATTAGTTAATATATATTTGTAATATGCCCATGTGTATGTTTGCAGGCCTAGCCCATATTAGTTCTAGAATCCTCTTGTATATATATACTGAGTTTGTTTATGAATGAAATAAAGGCAATAATTAACCTTCCAATAGAATTCATTAAAAAAATCCAAACTCGTCATTGCATAGGTAATCCATCAAAATTTTCATTATAAAAATTCTTACATGCTTGTCATGATAAATCATGGCATTGAAAATTCGTTCATAACTTCTTTTTTTCTTCCCAATGTCTCTTTAGATTAAGTAACATTTATTTCCGGTCATTTTGTATAATACGTAGTAGTCGATGAGTTTACTAAACCCTCGTTGCATACTCAATGAACGATCAATTGAAACATGGACCTCGTCCCTTTACAGTCGCTTTGACCCAAAACATTATAGGCTTGATCACAGTAAGATTATTATGATTACATGGCCTAACAATATAATGAATAAAATGTAAAAGGGAAATATGCAACTGATTGTAAGACTTGCAACGAATTTTAAGACGTTATATAAAATTGAATTATATGACTCATATATGTTTAATATTATACGTATTTTTATGCAAAACAATTAAAATGTGACTCATTTTAAGTTCAAAGGCATTGAAAATACTCGAAAATAAGAACAAAAACAACCAAACCAATTGTAGTGATGTAGAAAACTCAACACACTATAACCAAACCAATTGTACCAGTGTGGAAAACATGCTATAATCAAACCAATTGTGGCGGTGTGGAAAACTCAACAAACAATTTTTGAACCTATTTAAAAAAGTTTCAAATGATTCATAGACCAATTAACTCCATGTTCCAATAAAGCCAATTTCATGGCTTTTCAATATTAATGTCATTTAGCAAATAAAATTTCGGCTTCTTGTTAGGCGTCACGTCTTTGGAGTCATCAAAGTATGGCTTGTGAATAGGCTCCAGTGCCTTTTGTCTAGGCCGGTAGCATTGTCCTTCTCTACTGTAGCAGGTGTCTTGTTCTCCCCCGTTACAAAGAAAGCATCCTAAAAGCATTTTTAGGAAACAAAACTTTACTCAATTATGGTTTCATGAATATGAATTGAAAATGTAAAAAATCGAAAACATAATCATATAATAGGGATACCTTGACACCGCCGAACCCAACAGAAGAACCAACACTGATACCATAGTGGTCGTTCACAGACTCGTATACAATGACAAACAAACAATTAATTACTTTCTCAGACAAAAGGTAAAACAATTTTCTAATTACTTTTTATTTTATAGAAGATAAAGTACCTCATTGTGAAGAACTTTTTTAAGAAGTTCAGCTATGACATGCTTGTCATCAATCATCTTAAAAACGGTATAAACATACCATTCCCTCTCAATATTCTAATCCACAACCTCAACCTTAAACGCAAACTTCCTACCCACAAGCTTTTCTAATACTTACTAGAAAGCATCCACATCACCAGCCTGTGTTAAAAACATTGATGGTAAGTAATGTTCAAAAGCAACCTATTCTTGAATTTCCACCAGCTCCCTTGCACTCTTGTTGATAAGCTTTTTGATACTTCTCTAACAAACAAGATGAAGAAAGTACTCCCACTCTCGTCAATCACTCTGATTAGGACTTTGGATCCGCAATATTCAATTTTAGATTACTAAGTCATGATGTTAGAAAAGGATGATAAACATTGATGTATTTAATTTCATGACAACTACATGACCTAGGAATAACAAACTGTGGGTTTGTTTTGCATGTTTTGCACCACATTTCATCAGTTGTAACACGCTCATCAGCATCAAGATCAATAACCATTTCACTCCTAGTTGTAACCTTCTTGTTACATTTACGGCAACTCATGTAAAACCAAGAGTTTCGGTCTCAAGGCATAAGATAGATGCCAAAATCACAACATATCGGAATTGTGAAATAACCAAAAAAAAACTAAATGTTCAATATAAAATTCAGCAAATAAAGTAAATGTAATATTTTAAACCACTTAAAAAAATGTACCTTGTCTAAATCCCGTATCTCTTCAATGTTTCTACTGGGAAATCTGTTCAAAAACTCATCATGAGTTGAGTTAAACGTTCCTTTGCTTTGAGATATTTTAGAAGCAGTTTTGGTTTCTGCACTATCAAGCATCAGCTTGCAATCGAACTAAACCGAACATGTGTGATTAATAACATGAAAAAGGTAACAAATACTATTTAGTAAACATATATGAGAAATGTGCTCCACATACTTGTGTTGGAAAGCCTTGATTTAAGGCAACAAAGAGTTAATGAATAACCTCGTTCCAAAATAACCATTCTGAACACTTTGCTTTTCTGTTATATCCAAACCAAAGCAAGATATAAGATTTGAATCAAACAATTATCATTGCGTATTTAAAGTAGTTCAATGTTTATAATAAGTATTACCTCTCCAAATCTTATATCGTCCTTATTGGACAACTATGACAATTTTTGCTTTCGATGAGTTTCTAGCGTTACATACATAATCATTGATCTGCTTGGCATACTCTCCCCAAAAAGTGCACTGTGATTCATTGGATATGCACAAAGTAACATTTAGATTTATGTATCTTATTAAATGTCAAAGCCATGTACGAAAAGTAAATAAATTTAACTGACACATACTTTAGCTCTTGAATCTGGCACTCTAATTTTTGACCTGGCTTCCCATTGATCTCTACCAATTCAAGGTCACCACAGCCTGAGAGATAACCTATGATGTCTGCATAAATTCTAAATATTTTATTTTAGTAACTAAAAACAATTAATGACATATATTAAGTTAATATGGATTAATTATAATTGAGAACAACACTAACCAAGACAACCGTTATCAACAACATGGTTGTTCAATACCTTCTCAAAATCCACAAGCTAGAAAGCACTGTCAAGACCTAGGATGGACGGAAACGCCACCGGGATGCCGTATCACGTATCCGAAACGTCCCGGAAATGGGAAACGCGGGAAACGTCCCGAGAAAAGCAGAAAACGTATCTTTAATTTGGGTATGTCAATCCTTATCTAGGAAACATTTGGGGAAACACTTTTGTCCCAAAAAATCACGTTTCCTATGGCCCGTTCCGACTTAAACCTGTGGAAAATGAGAAAATCGAGTTCTTGACAGTGTTATGTTGAAGAGGAAAACCTAGATCTGTATTTTTTTTCTAATAATAGTTGAAGATGTCATGAAGAATATGATATCAATATATACGAGAGAGAGAAAATGTAAAATACGGTAAAAATAGCAATTATACTTATGTATTGCCGACGGAGCTAAAAGAAATAAATATGACATGGCCTCACCTTCTTATCGTCGGATTGAAGCTTCAATTAATCTTGACC
Organism: Tanacetum coccineum; assembly: GCA_026074375.1. Classification (NCBI taxonomy): domain Eukaryota; kingdom Viridiplantae; phylum Streptophyta; class Magnoliopsida; order Asterales; family Asteraceae; genus Tanacetum; species Tanacetum coccineum. The sequence continues at coordinate 22,321 of BQNB010032669.1, read as the reverse complement.
ATTTAAAATCAAATTTATCCTTATTTGCAACCTATTCCCTAATTTCCAGGTAGTCATTGAATTAACATACGTTTTTCAATTAATCATGATTTGGTTTGAAAAATCTAGAAAAATTTAGTTTGACGGGTTCAAAGTGACTTGTCTCTAAATCTTCGAGAATTTGTTAACATAAAACTCAAATTATATCTTTGAGGACTATATAAAGAATGAGCTACGCATTCAGTTTATGTCATGTCTCATGATCAAGAAATCTAACTAACGATTTTGCATCTTATCTTTTATAGGTTTGGCAATGGTTTCACACAAGTTAATTTGTCTTAGTCAACTTGATTGGATCAAGATAGCAGATAATTCTAAAATATACTTGTGATACGTGTCTTTTCAATTCCAAAAGTGTAGCAAGTTTAGTTTTTGCCTCATTAGTTAACCGCCTCCTTCCTTCTTAATTCATTATTAAAAACCCTCCTTTGCCCATTAAAGGTTTCAGGTGTTGAGACAATAGTTATTACATGTCGAGCAATCCGCTCTACATCTATGAGACGACATAATGAGGGATACATTTTTCTATCTTAGCCATGCCATTATGAAAGTACGTCATTGCCAAATATTATCCATCAGGATTCATGTCATGCTTTCTTCTCTTTGTTGGTTGTCAAAGAGTCTCTAAAACTCACTGAGGCTATCTTTGACCTTGAGTCTTTAATAGAATCAGGCTCAGAACCTCAAACACCTCTACCTGCACTCAAAAATCTTCACGGAGCTTCTCCAAGTAATGACATTAACTTACCAAGAACACTCTCCAAGAGGTGAGGGACTTGGCTTGGGTATCATGAAACATACAAAGTCTGAAAGACAAGAATCATCAAGGAAGAGTGTTTCAGTACCTGTCAATAATACTCAGCCCATCAATTCTTTAGTTTCTACTAAAGTCAAAAATATTGAACAAGAATCTAAAATCAATAAATTGACCAAACTTGTTCATATGCTAATGGATGAGAAAATTAACTCTAAGACTCATGAACAAAAACCTGAGTCATCCAACTCAGAGAGTTCATCCAAAGTAAGTCAATATGTTAAATCTAAAGTTCAAAACACTGAATCATCCAAATCAAGTAGACCTAAACCTCTTTAAAAACCTATGCTTAAGTGTGAATTATGTCACTATACCAACCATTCAACTGATGATTGCTATAGAATTCTCTGCTGCATGAGGTGCAAAAAGGAGGATTATAGGACCTCAGATCATGATATGTATACTGCAACACTAAAAAGAAGTGAAAACTACAAGTCTCGGTCTAGTAAATCCTCAATTGGTGTGAGGTGTAACACATGTGGAAGGACTGTACACTCCACCACTGACCATAACGATTTTGATCACTTTAAAAGAGGTGAGAAAATTCAGGCCTCAAAAGCCAAAGAGCCCACCAAAAAGTGGGTTCACAAGAGAAACGAACCGTACTTAATTATATGTGCAGAGACACATCAGGGAGCCCATCTGGTACCTCGACAGTAGATGCTCAAGGAGTATGACCGGTATCAAGATTTATCTGCATAAATATGTGGAGCAACCAGGTCCTAAAATAGTCTTTGGTGATAACTCATCTTGTATTACTGAGGGATATTGTTCAATAAGTTGTGGTAGTATAGTTTTCTCAGCTTTTGTAAATGGTCTTAAATACGATCTAATTAGCATGCTTTGTGATGCTAAATATATTATTCAAATCGATGATAAGCAAAGGACAATCTTTAATGCTAACAAAGAAATTATGTTGATAACCCAAGAAGAAATGATGTATATGTCCTAGACATGTCATCACTGACTTCAAATGGAGCCTGCTTCTTTGCCAAAGCCTGAGGCTATCACATCTCAATTTTAAAAATATTAATAAACTAGCTAAACAAAACAAGGTTCTTGGCCTTCCTTCACTTGTTTAATCAAAGGATAAACCATGCTCAGCATGTGAAAAGGAAAGCATAAAAGAGCCTCATTCAAACAAAACTTCTCAATATATGTCCAATCCCCAGTGGTGGTGGGACCAACCAAGATGTATGTCGTCCAACCCAACCTCAGACTCTTTCTTCCCGACCTATTTGACTCTCTGGCCGCAGTTATAGTTATTTAGGTGGTATCCCGAGATTGAAGAGATCGAATTCCTCCGGGGAACACACGAAACAAAGATATGAACTGGGGACGAAATATTCCTATTATGTCAATGCCAATTGAATCAATGTTATTAGCTGTGAATTCGAACTTTTTGGTATTTTCCGTTTCTTTGGATGATATTTGGACATGTCAGTCTAATGTTTGTAAACCATGAGAAATACACCCTAGTCATTTTTTATGAGTACTCAAGGTACACATGGGTTTACTTTCTTAAAAAGAGGAGTCATGCAGCTAAAATGATTATGTCTTTTATCAGGAAGGTGAAAAACCAAAATGATGTAAAAGTCAAACAAATCAGAAATGATAATGGGACTAAGTTTAGAAACTCTGAGCTTGAAAATTTTTTTGATAAGAAAGGAATTTCTCAGAACTTCTATTCTCCCTATAAACTTGAGCAAAATAGTGTAGTTGAAAGGAAGAACAAAACTCTCAATTGAAGCTGCAAGAACAATGTTGAATGGCTTAAAGTAGTCAAGATTGCCTGCTACACTCAAAATAGATCAATAATTGTCAAAAGACGTGATAGAACTCCCTATGAGATATCTAGAGAAAGGATTTCTTATATCAGCTATTTTTATGTGTTTGGATGTCTTGTGTTTATTCATAATCACAAGGATCATCTAGGCAAATTTGATAAAAAAAAGCTGATGATGGATACTTCCTAGGATACTTATTCGACTCTAAAGCCTTCAGAGTCTTCAACACAAGAATACAATAAAATAGAAGACTTATCATGTTACCTTTAATGAGATCATGGAAGCTATCAGGTTCACAAATAACTCAGTAAATGAAATTGGAATAGATGACTCATCTAGAGATCCTCCTGATGAATTTCTTCATGAGGATGACCCATCTAGACAGTATCAATCAAATTTTGAGATTCTATACTATGTTATTCCTCATGGTCGTTCACTCACTGACCTTACTCAAGAAAAACATGTCCCTGAAGTAATTGCTCCAATCGAGCAAAACATACCGCACACCGAGGATGTTCAAAGTCCTCCTGACTTAACAAACACTAAAGGGACTCAAGAACAAGGATGAACAAATCATCAATCAACCCACTGAAGATACCTCAGGGAACAATATTGAAACCTTAGTACCTACTGAACCTTTAATCCCTGAAGTCATTCAGCCTTATTACACTAATTATGCATCAATAAGTTCATATCCTATTGCAGTCTCTAGTTGGACCAGACTAATCCATCTTTGAGTAGGGTTTGTAGATGAGGAATTATGGGCTTGGACCGGTGACTTCCTATCATCCTCTCCGTCTTCGAAAAAGCTTAACCTCAAACTTTGAAGGGGTTCGTCAGGGTCGTAATAAGGCTGAAGGTCAGCGACATTAATGGTGGGTGAAGCGCATGAATTCCCTAGTAGATCAATTGCATAAGCATTGTCATTCACCTTAGCAATAACTTTAAATGGACCATCAGACCGAGGACTCAGCTTAGAATGACGTTTAGATGGAAATCTTTCCTTTTGAAAATGCAGCCAAACGAGGTCACCTGGTTTAAAAAGAACATGCTTCCTCCCTTTATCACACCGGTACTTAATGAGCTCATTAGTCTTTGCTATTTTGTCATGAATACACTAATGTATTGACTTGATATCAGCTCCTACCTCACTGGCTTCCTTACTGAACTCCGCGGAGGTGTCAATGACAACAAGATCAAGCAGAGTGGTTGGGTTTGCACCATAAACAGCCATGAAAGGGCTTATTCCTGTTGTCTTACGCGAGTTCAGCCCGAGGCAATAAATCCTCCCATTAGTTCAAGTTAGCTGTGATGAGAGCTCAATGTAATGACCCAAGGGTTCGGTTAGTGACTTCTGTTAGTTTGAAGGTGGCTCGATGTTCTAAACTTGAGTTTCGTGCCTAACTTCCTCCACTACGTCAACTAAAAATGACTTAAAAACTTAGCTTCCCGATCACTAACTATAGTCACTAGAACCCCATGGAGACGGACTATTTCTTTGAAGTATAGATTGGCGATCTGGAGAGCATCATAAGTGGTGTGACATGCAACAAAGTGAGCCATCTTTGAGAAATGATTGACCACGGCCATAACAGAATCTTTTTGGTGTTTGAGACGCGGTAAATCCCGGTGATAAAATCAAGGCTGAGATCCTCCAAGGGTAACTAGTAACTAGAAGTGGCAAAAATAACCCATGGGGAGAAGACTGTCCTTTGGCTTTATGACACACTGGCATGGCAATGCCGAATGTAATGTTCAACATCACGGCTCATACGGGGCTAAAAAATGACTACGCAAAATATGAGTTGTTTTATCAATACCCAGATGGCCTACTAAACGTCATTCATGAGCTTCCTGTATAATAACCAATCTAATATTGTGGCATGGAATGCAAAGTTACTGTGTTCTAAACAAAAACCCATTACAACTATGAAATTCGCCCTTAGCATGAATTTGACAGCGGGTGTACATATCCTTGGGTATTCATTCTGTAAAAGCTCAAACCCAAGAATCGTCGGTTGAAGTGAAGGAGTACCTGTGAGATAGAGCGTCGGCTCTTTTATTGAGCTTTCCAGACTTGTATTTAATAGTGAAGTTCAATGCTTGAAGAAACTTCACTCGTTTAGCATGACGGGGCTGCAACTTATGTTGGCCCTAAATGTACTTCAACGCCTCATGATCCGAATGTAGAAGGAACTCCTTACAAATCAGATAATGCTACTAATGTTCCAAAACCCGAATGATAATACAAAACTCCTTGTCATAGGTCGTATATCGCCATTTGTCGTCGTTAAGTTTTTCACTAAAATATGCAACGGGACGGTTCAGTTGAGATAGAACTGCTTCAAGTCCCTAACCCCAGACGCACCGCCCACCCCAAAACACCTTCAACCTCAAACACCTCTTGAAAACAAGGTAGCACTAAGACCGAGGTGGAAGATAATTGTTTCTTGATCTCGTCAAAGGTCCTTTGAGCTTGTGGTGTCCAAGTGAAAGTCTTGAACCTCATCGAAAACGATGGTACTAAATTTTTTGATAAAACGCCGGTAAAAAGAGGTGAGGCCGTGAAAACTTCTAACTTGTTGAATGGATTGGGGTACCGGCCAGTCACAAATTACTTGAACCTTATTTTCATCCACTTGTATACCCTGTGCAGAAACAAGGATACCCCAAAAAGTTACTTGGATAGAAAAAAAGACTCACATTTTTTCTAATTACCGAAGAGCCTACTTCTCAGGATCTTTAAACAACTGTGAAAGGTAGGACTTGGTTCCTATTTGAGGTACACTATACACGAGGATTTCATCAAAGTAAACAACAATAAATCTCACCAAGAATGGCTTCAATACATGATTCATCAGCCTCATGAAAGTGTTTGGTGCCTTCGACAACTTGAAAGGCATAATGAGCCTCTCATATAACCCCTCCTTAGTCTTGAAGGTTGTTTTCCATTCGTCCCCTTCATAAATGTGAATATGATGGTAACCACTTCGCAAATCGACCTTAGAAAAAACAGTAGAACCGTGGAGCTCATCCAACAGATCATTTAACCTCGGTATGGGAATCGATACTTTATAGTATTCCTATTGATTGACCGGCTATCCATTCACATCCGCCACTCTCCATTCTTTGATACAAGTAAAGTGGGGGCTGCACATGGGCTAAGTGACTCACGAATAAGTCCCTTTTCCATTAATTTGCCAACCTGTTTTTTGATTTCGAGGGTCTTTTGGGGGTTGGTTCGATAGGTGGGTTTAATGGGTAAGGCAGCACCGGGTATTAGATCAATTTTGTGTTGAATGGATTGTTTAGGTCGTAGTCCATAGGGAATTTCAGTGGGGAAGACTTGGGAATAGGATTTTGATAAGGCTTGCACAAGGGGGGACAAAATCAGTTAGGGCGGGTTCTCGTCTTCATCGAGTCCAAACAAAACGACTTCTTTGAAGGACTGATAAGTGAGGTAAGAACGATCGTGCGGTTGTTATGAGTGAAGTAATACGTATTACGGTAGCCGTCATGAATTGCTCACCTATCAAACTGCCAAGGACGCCCGAGCAATACGTTACACGCATCCATGAGAATAACATCACACTACAAATCATCGTTGTATGATTTACCAATACTGAAAGATAATAACACTCGATGGGAGACGCGTATACCTTTACCCTGATTAAGCTACTGAATTACATAAGGGGAAGGATATGGTTTAGTGGGGGAGGTTTAATTTCGTAACCAAAGTCTGGGAAGCGACATTGGTGCAACTACCCCTGTTTATTATCACAGAGCATACCTTTTGTATGATTGTTCTCGTTGAAGCTCTGTCTCTAAAACTGGAGTGGTACAGAGTGTTCTGCGAACAACGAGACACACCTCGACCTCGTTGTCATGCGGTGATTCTGGGCTAACAACAAGATCAGATTCAAATTCAAAACTTCCAGTCAATTCAAAATTAGCCTTTGGGCACTCAGAGGCGATGTGCCTTAAACCTTGACATCAAAAACATTGGAGGAGCTTTAGAGGGTTCAGACTTGGGGTTGGATATCATGGATGGCCGTGAATTGGTAGGGGTGGTGGTTTTATGGGTTGAAGTGGGTTTGGAATATGTGGTGGGCCTAAAGGATTGGCGGGCGGGCTCAAACTTTCCTTTGGATCGTTGTTGAGAGTCCACTTTGTGAGATAACAAAGTTGCTCAGTTAGGGTTTGATAAAAATGAAATTCAAAGACATTAGCAACTTGAGGTTCTAGTCCCCCTAAATAACGAACAAGAGTTTGTGGATCATCTTTCGGTACATCACACTCCATCAAGAGATATTCGAATTCACAAGAATATTCCTTCGCGGTGCCGGTTCCTTGTCTTAATGAATGCAATTGTGAAAAACTGGTCTGAACATAATAGGTGGGTAAGAATTTTGCTTCATCTTTAGCCAAGTCTAGATTTTCTCCTTCCCTACACGTTTCGCGCTTCAAACAAGTGTTCGACCACCATGTTGATGCGCATTTTCGAAGTTTGAGGGCAACAATTTAACTTTCTTATCCTTGTAATCAAAGACCCGTTCACTATTGGTAACCATTCTACGAATTCATCTGGATCCAACTTACCATCATACTTCGGGATATCGACTTTGATATCGTTTGGATACCAACCGCCCATGCCCCTTTTGTTGACTGATTCGCTAGACGCGGAATCTTCTCCATGGTTCTGGGAGATAAGGAATTCTTGAATATGTACTTGCATAGCTTGCATCTTCTGTGCCATCTTTTTATCGGCTTCTATTGTCTCCAAAATCTTCTTCAAATCAGCAGTATTTTGGGTTTCCATAGCTCTGAATACCAAATGTTAGCGGTTGAGTCTCTTGATTAGATTCAAAAGAGCTTTGTTGGGTAGAGTCTCTAAGCCAAACTCTTGATACAGTCACACCAAAAGAATTTGAATTAGTTGTCCAAGATCACCTTCTAATTATCTACCCGATAATTAGATAGCAAGGAACAAAAATTATCCTCAGAGAATAAATTTTAGAAAAATAAAGTCTAACTTCTCATTCCCATTTTTCATTACATATCTGTGAAAAGAAAGAAAACTGACAATAGCACTTCTACCCACGTTTCCTACACTTGTGGAAACCCAAATAACTACTTTGACAACTTCAAACAAATAAAACTATACTAGGAATACTAAAATGAAATAACAGAACATGTTGTGAAATAAAAACGTGGGCTGGTCAAACTTCATGTAGTCTCTAGTTGGACGAGGCTAATCCATGTTTGAGTCGGGTCTGTAGATGTGGAATTATGGGCCTGGGTCGGTGCCTTCATATCACTAACCTTCTTGTGACCATTTCAGACACTTTCCCTCACACCTTTAGTGGTGCCTAACCACTAGGCCAATTTTGTGGTATCGACATTATATGTAGGGGTGCAAACAAGCCAAGCTTTTATCAAGCAACTCGAGCTTGAGCTTGACTCGATCGAGTCGAGCTTTTATCGAGCTCAAGCTCGAGCCCAAGCCTAATAAACGAGCTCGAAACACATAACGAGCTTTCAAGTACATGTATATTTTATTATACATATTCATATACACAACTTTAAGACTAACATAAACATTGATATAATAATTAAATATTTGTAGAAGAAAATTTTAAACACTAATTCTTTTGAATCTTTTGTATAAATTCTTTGCTCTTGAGCTTATTATGTATTTTCTTGGATTTATTGATGAGTTTGGAAATCGAATTTAATTTTTAAATATAAATTCAAGCTTTTCGAGCCGAGCTCAAGCCTGGATAATTAAAGCTCGTCAAGCTATCAAGCCAAGCTCAAGCCTTCCTTAAAATTTTCAAGCCAAGCTCGAGCTCGGCTTGACTCGGTTACACCCTTAATTATTTGTAATAAACTATATTTTGGGTTATCTTACTATCTTATAAAACAAATTGGAATCTCTCTCCTCATTAATTTTTTTAAGTAATCCAAGTTTTTATGCATAGTGTACAAGCTTTAATGCATACAACAAATAAACAAAATATATTAAATACACTCTTTAATGCAAATAAGATACAAACAAAGAAACATAGTGTACAACTTTTTAATACACAATTAACAGTCTTATTAAAACACCCCCATTATTTAAAAATACAAATATTCATGCAATATGTACAATTAGCCAATGCATAAACACACACTTATTGGCTGGTCAACACATTTAATATTATTATTAAAACACCTCATAATCCATTAAACACATTAATTAATGTTATTATAATCCATACAATTTATATGTTGATACATATAGTTTAAAAACCAGATCGGACCAACGGGTTCAACCAGGAACGTGAGTGGTCACCGGTTCGGCTAGCAAATAAAAGCCGTCCGAAAACGAACCGAATAGAACCGGCCGAAACCTATAAAAATGAGTGAACCGGGCCTGACTGGGATCATTTTCTTTTTGTTTTTCTCCGGTTAATCACAGGGTACCCGCCGCCGCATCGCGCGGGTACCCTGCTAGTTTTTGTTTAAAATACTAACGAGCTTCTTATTTTTTCCCTTTTTAGTCGAGTTGTTAGAAGATGGTTTTGTCTAATAAAGGTCAAAAACGAGATCTTAAAAACACTACAATTTTGTATGAAAAGGGTTGCAATTTATTGAAACATTTATGTATGTGCCTGTTACAAAACACGAGTTCATTTTCTAACTTAAGTTGTTTTCTAAATAAAAAACCAAATATTCCGTATACTTGTTAGTCTTGAGCAACTACTCGGTACGATGTCAGAGACCAAGTCATTGGCGATTACTCGCTACAAAATCAAAACTCGATCAACCTCGCTCAAAACTGAGTCAAAGCTTGTCAAAAGTTGGGGTTAATTAGGTCTAAAATATTCAAACAATTGTGTTGATGTTTCTAAATCGTATTTCTATAGTTGTCCCATAAACAATTCTAACAAGCAAAATAACTCGCGCGTTGCGTCGGGGCTAATTTTTTCCCGAATAATTTTTTTTTACGTTTCGGGGGGTTTTTTTTGGGCGATGCGTTATGGCGGTGCTAATTTTTAATATTTTCTTTTTTTGTATGATTCGGGGAAAAAAATTGCGTTGGGACGGGCTAATTTTTTCCCGAATATTTTCTTTTTTTGGGACGGTTTTGTAAATTTTTTTACGGGAATTTTTGTGTAAGAAAATCGTAAATAGTTAAAATGTGAGGGTCCGTCTTATTTTTATTTTTTACTTTGGGCCAGATTTTATGCTATTTTTTGGGTTTTTTTTTGCTACTTTTTTCCTTGATATTTCTTTTTTTTGTACGATTCGGGAAAAAAAATTGCGTTGGGACGGGTTAATTTTTTTCCCGAATATTTTCTTTTTTTGGGACGGTTCGATAACTTCTTTTTTTTTGCCTATGAATGAAAAAAGATTTGAACAATACAAACTTTGACGTGTTTGTTTTTTAATTTTTTTACGGATTTTTTGTGTAAGGTAAATCGTATAGTTAAAATTGAGGACTTTGTATTTTTTTTACTTTGGGCCAGATTTCCGCTAATTTGCTAGTGATTTTTTTTTTATAACGAGCTTCTTATTTTTTCCCTTTCTAGTCGAGTTGTTAGAAGATGGTTTTGTCTAATAAAGGTCAAAAACGAGATCTTAAAAACACTAGAATTTTGTATGAAAAGGGTTGCAAAACACGAGTTCATCTTCTAACTTAAGTTGTTTTCTAAATAAAAAACCAAATATTCCGTATACTTGTTAGTCTTGAGCAACTACTCGGTACAATGTCAGAGACCAAGTCATTGGCGATTACTCGCTACAAAATCAAAACTCGATCAACCTCGCTCAAAACTGAGTCAAAGCTTGTCAAAAGTTGGGGTTAATTAGGTCTAAAATATTCAAACAATTGTGTTGATGTTTCTAAATCGTATTTCTATAGTTGTCCCATGAACAATTCTAATGTCCTGTCGCTGTCACGTATGAACATGTCATACATTTCGAAATGTATATATAAAAACTTTCAAGTCCCGCCTAAGCCACAAGCCCCGACCCTCCAAGTACCGGCTAGCGAGTTTTACTAATAAACTTTTATTTAGCTCAAGCACAAGTTTGGGGCGGAGCCAGAATGGTTATGATCGAGGGCATACTTTGTACAAATTGGTTCATCAGGTTACAGAAATAGTGAAATATTTTAAAAAATTTAGATTAGAAATTTTTTTTGCTAAAAGGCACGTGCCCACTGTCTTCGCCTACAAATTCATGTCACTCATTTACATGCAAAAAATATCGAAATATAAAGTTGTTACACTTCGTTATAATAAGCCCCAACGACTACTATAGTCCACTTTTCAATTGCACATGTAGGGGTGCTCACGGTCCGAAAACCGGACCGGACCTCAAAAACGAACCGGACCGACCCTGTCCAAAACACCCGACCGAAGACCGGACTAAAATGGTCTGGTTCGGGTCGGTCCGGTCCCACAAGGCATAATTACCACCGACTGGACCAAGGACCGAAAATAAGAAAAAGGATGTACCGAGATTTGTTCGGGCCGGTCCGGTCCGTTTTGCTCACCCCGCACATGTGATAATTCACAACTCATTTCCCATATATAATGAGGTTTGCAACCAGCGCAAGGGACTAACTTTGCGCTCGTAAAGACGTCACGATAAGATCCCCATGGGGATTGGAGCTGATTTGGAATAGCATCTCGTCCCAATAAAGCGTCCCGATAAAATTCTTATTAGGGATCAAGGCAGTTCGGGGTGGTTTGTTAATCGGGTTTTGGGATGGGGTTTGGCCGCCCCGCCCCAACTCGTCCCATTGCCGTTCCTAAGTCGAAGGACCCCTTTTGTTTATATATATTATTACTCCAAAACAACTTTAACAAAAAGTACAAGAAAAATATAAGTAGAAGTAAGAATAAGTAAATTACCGTTTGCTTTAAAAGTGAAAACCTACTTGCTTTAAACTGTGTTTGATTATGGGCTCAAACAGTAAAAAAAAGTAGCATCTTATATATATGGGCCTGAAATAATAAACTTGGGCTAAAATCAGCCCATTAATATGAATACTCTTTTTAGTCCAACTGGAATACTAGTGTGACTCTAATTTTAGTAATTTTTCTTTCTTATATAAAAAAAAAACAAACTTAAGTCTTTATTAAAACTTAACAGCTTCACGAATCGAATCCATACGTAAGGTTAGTGCCTTTTACTTTTACCATTAGAAAAAAAAAATTGTTTTCGATTTCTAGCAAGAATATTGATGTTTTCATGTTTATATGTTCATGTTACATGTATTAGTAGCAGTCAAACAATAAACCATGGATGCACGTATTAACATCCCGAGCGCGCCACCATTGCCTACTCAACCAACAAGTAATGCCCCGCAGCGAGCCTTAGTTGACCCGATATTAGAAATCGCATTTCAATGTTTCTCTCGCTGGTTTGTGTGTATTTCTGTGACAATATATACGTTTATGATGGATCATGTCCACAAACCCATGTATTCTATTACAACACACACGTTTAAAGAATTTCTAATGAAGACAAAATTGCTTGGAATCGAGTATTACGTAAAGTCACGATATGAGTTTGATCAAAAGTATCCTTATGACACTCCGGCACGAGAACAAGTTGAAAACCAAATCGTAGATGAATACTTAAAGTTTGCGAGGAAACGTTGCAACTACGAAGAGAAGCAACACTTGTTACGTCCAGATTTTCCAACTCCGGTATGTGACAGACTTGTTAGGTCTAAAATGATCGACACAATGAATTGAAGTTAAGGGTAATGGTCGAACTTTTTTTTTTGGTTGTTCTGTTTAGGTGATTATTTTTAGATAAATAAGTTTTTTTTTAGTTTTTGGGATATTGCTTAGAGGTTTTTTTTGAACATTTAGTTCTATAATCCAACTATATTGATATGAACATATGGAATATTGATTTTTTTCTTCATTCTATATTTTGTAAGTTAGGAAGTGAAAATAACGTGTTATGCAATGTTTTAAATACAACGATTTTATAATTGAATGTCGTCGAGTTACCGGTTAATCGGGTCACCGATTCAACCGAGTCAAACAGGTTTTCTACAAATATAAAAACCAGTAATATAGCTACTTTTGAAAGACAACTAATTGATTATGTAGATTTAAGGGTCATCAAATCCACATAAACAACTTAAATATGTCATTTATACTATGGTTGAGCGACGGGTCAAACTCGAACCGATCAAAACTGAATTCGAATTTGTAAAATCACATTTTAAGAAACCGTAAAACCGCGCAACTTAAAACCAAAGTTAACATAGGCGAACCCACAACCGATACCGCAATTAACCAAGGAGCAACCGTTTAAAACGGCATAGAAACGGGTAAAAATAATACAGTAATTATGTTTCCCCGACCCGAAACCGAACCAAGCAAAACGCCCAATCCAAACCACCGTTACTAAAAAAATCTCAAAACCGAAAACCAACCCTGAATACGGACTGAATCAGTAATGGCCCTTCCCGCATCCGATCGTGATTATATCGTTTACGGTTAAGTTTTTCTGTCATATAACTCGGCCCAATTTTAAACACAACAATTTCCACGTCAACTGATCGAATAAGTTGATTTAAACTGAGAAAACTTATACAGGTAAGTGTATAAATTCAACAAAACTAATTATAGTACCTAGAAATTAGCTAATCGGGAGAAACCCTCAACAAAACGTCGGTAATAACCAGCAAGCCCCAGAAAACTTCTCACCTTCGTCACCGTAGTAGGTCTTGGCCATTTGGTGATAGCCTCAACCTTTGATGGATCCATAATGACGCCATCTGCAGATACAATATGACCAAGGAACGCGACTTGCTGTAACTAGAACTCGCACTTCGAAAACTTTGCGTACAACTTCTTCTGTCTAAGAATCTCCAACACAATCCGTAGATGTCGCTCATGCTCTTCTTCAGACTTGGAGTAAACGAGGATGTCGTCGATGAAAACAATAACGAACTTATCAAGGTACTCGTGGAAAATACGGTTCATCAAATCCATAAACACGGCAGGAGCATTAGTCAGACCGAAGGGCATAACCAAGAACTCGTAGTGGCCATAACGCGTACGAAAAGCAGTCTTAGAAATATCCTGCTCTCTCACACGAAGCTGGTGATAACCAGATCGCAGATCAATCTTAGAAAAATATTTGGCCCCTTGCAGTTGGTCAAACAAATCGTCGATTCGCGGAAGAGGATAGCGGTTACGAATCGTAATACGGTTGAGTTCGCGGTAATCAATACACAAGCGCATGCTCCCATCCTTCTTCTTAACAAATAAGACCGGTGCACCCCACGGTGAAACACTGGGTCTAATAAAGCCATTCTCCAACATCTCCTGTAACTGCTCCTTTAACTCCTTCAATTCAACAGGTGCCATACGATACGGAGCCTTTGAGATAGGTTCAGCACCGGGAATTAACTCAATGCCAAATTCAATCTCTCTAGCCGGAGGAAGTCCAGGAAGTTCATCGGGAAAAACATCAGCGAATTCACGAACAACAGAAAGATTTTCAATATTAGGACTCTCCAAAGATGTGTCCATAACAGAAGCCAGAAAACCTTGGCACCCATGAGAAATCAAGGTACGTGCCTTCATAGCAGAGATGAGCTTAACGGACTTAAGCGGTGAGGAACCATGATAAACAAATTCAGGTTGGCGAACGTTACCAAAGATCACAGTCCTAGCATAGCAGTCAATGGTAGCTCGATGAGAAGCCAACCAATCCATGCCAAGAATCACATCAAAGTCGAGCATATGGATAGGAAGTAAATTCGCAGGACGAATACGATCATCAAAACGTAAAGGGCAGTTAACATATTCATGATCAATAAGCATATGGTTTTTCATTGGGGTTGAAATGATTACACGTTCGATTAATGGTGTAGGATTCATATTAAGTTTCTTAGCAAATGTGGTAGATATTATAGAATGTGTAGCCCCAGTATCAAATAAAACGAAGGCAGTACGATCATCAATGTAGAGAATACCGGTAATAGTACCTGAAGTCTTTGCCGCCTGATCACGAGTCGTAGCATAAACCCGTCCTGTAGCAGGAGGTAGTCTAGCAAAATCTGTTGGCATATTCTGCTTCTGCTTCGCTTGGGGACAATCCTTCACCTTATGTTGAGTAGACCCGCAAGTAAAACATCCCCCAGTAGCCTTATAACAAACACCTGGATGAGGCTTTCCACAGGTAGTACAAAGAGGTGGAGGAGGCAAAGTCTCAGTAGACCTCCTCTGACTTGCAGAACCTGAAGCATGACCCTGGTTAAAATCCCGAGTTGACTGACCCCTGTGCTGGCGCTGGTTGTAGTTACCCTGACCCTGGCGGTCATTCCCATTCCTACCAGTAAACCTCTGATCCTGACCCCGAAAATCCTGTCGTTTCGAATCATAACCCCGATCCTGACGACCCCGATGCTCAACACTCTGGTCCTGACGACCCCTATACTCATGCTGACCCTGGTCATAACGACTCTTGTTCTCCTGTTGGCCATGTCCCTTGTTCTGAATCCGATTACCATCTCTATCCCGCTTATTCGAATTTCCACTCTCATGCAATAACTCGATGTTACGGGTAGCAGCCGCAACCTGTGCAACATTTGTATAATCTGTATTACCGATCCGATCCAAAACCCACTTCTTTAGCCCCCACTTGAAATGTCTAGCTTGCCTCTGAGCATCTCCAGCAGCAGTTCCAACAAAACTAGCCAATCTAGTGAACCTCTCCATGTACTCCCCAGAATTCTCTCGGTCTAGCTGACATATCGACCCATACTCACGCTCATAACGTTGCTGTTCAGATGCCGGAAAATACATGTTGTAAAAGATCTCACGAAAAGCAACCCAAGTACAAGTATCGGTAAAAGCATCACCTCCAACCTGAGTACGCAAATGAGCTTTCCACCAGCTCAGTGCATCACTTTCTAGTTTAAACGCGGCAAGACGAGTCTTGAAATTGTCGGGACAACCCAAAACTTGAAATAACTTCTCCATATGCGTAATCCAGTCTTCTGCCTCGGCAGGAGTGGCAGTAGACCGAAACGCAAGCGGCTTTAACTTAGTAAACCTTTCAATCCAAACATGAATCCCTTGGGGTACAGCATCACCACCACTACCACCTGAAGATTCAGCACCATTCCTGATGTCATTGGTGATCTGAGTTCTCAAAGCAGCCGTAAGGTTAGGGAGAGCATTGGCCACAGCAGCACTAATCATGGCCTTAAAGTTAGGAACCTCATCATCCGAGTTTCTACGGGTAGTCACCATCTGACCGATCGAGAAAACGATTAGCAAACGAAAACAAGATAGGTTATGGAAGAGAGTTATGCAAAAGGAACCTAATGTCTACCTAATCCTCACAGGTCATAGCCTAATCTCTAAGCTCATAAGACCTCGTCATGATTAACCTGGCAGCTCTCATACCATAAATTGTAATGCCCCGACCCAAAAGGGTAGAAGTATTACAAATATGGTGTGACATCAAAAGCATACATAATCATAACACAAGCATAAACAGCGGAAGTCTTAAATAAATAACCAAAGGATAATAAGTCAACATGACTTAAGGTACATAAGTTCTTAAAGGACAGACATATCCAACCGAAATAACTGAAATAACAATTGTCTTGAAAAGAAACCTTTTGGTTTATTAATTAATTAAACATTATCTTTAATTATCCATAATTACAAAACAAGCCCTTATAGATTCAATTATGACAAAATCATACTTTATACATTAAATACTAACCAAACCTTATACTTTTCAGAATTTACAATTTCAGTCCCTCTATTTTAATTAATTAATTTCTAATTACTTATTATATGTAATTAACCATTTTAATCCAAAATAATATCAAAATGACATTTTATACCCCCCAACTTATTTTATACAGAATATATTAAATATAATAACATGTCTAAAACAGACCCCATAGTTTCAGAAATTACAATTCAAGTCCTTATACTTTTAATATCATTTCGGCTAAGTAATAAAATCCACAAAACCCTAATTTAATTTTCCCCAATCACAAACACAATTATTATTCAATCATTGGCATTAAATTCACCTGGAAAAAATAGCAAAACCCTAACCCTAATTCATTTAAACATTTTTCTTTCTTTTTTTCCCCTTATTTCGCAAATCGGCTAACAAAGTAAATCCCAAATAATTATTTCGAATCTTTTATAAATTTTTCCAACAATTTATATAACAAAGCATAATTATTATTCAATCATTTGTCATTAAATACACCAGTAAAAAATAGCAAAACCCTAACCCATTATTTTAACATTTTTCTTCCTTTTTCCTTTTATTCGAAAATCGGCAAACCAAGAAAATCCCCAAATAATTATTCGAATCTTTTCTAAATTTTTCCAACAATTTTTCTGAGTCATATATGATATAAAAAACCTTAGAAAAATATAAAATCAAATGTACAAATATTATTTGTGCCAATTTCACAATTAGCTAAAAATTAGGGTTTCGAACATGTTTTAATTATTTCGACCAAAATAACATGCATGATAATTTTTCTTAAGCATAGAACGAATAATACGAGAAAAAATGAGATACAGAAAATACCCATGATAATCCTTGGTGGAATTGAATGAATTTAATAACTACGTTGATATAAATCGACCCAAACAAATACCACAATCGAACCAGAGCACTCTACAATCTTCCAACTAATTTACCACATCCTTGATCTTCACAACACCTTAGAAAAATCGACTAAGCCTTGGGAAAAAATTCTATGCGCCTCTTTTAAATTTTAAGGGTTTCTCAGTTGTGTTTTTGTTTATTAGGATTTAAACAATAAAATTTATAAAAAGAAATTTAATATATATTGGCCGAGTTTTTTTTGGGCTTTCAAAAGAGATTAATTCAGGAGTTTAACACTAGCAAAATTAATTTTGTATTTATCCTCTAATTTTATTTAACTTAATAGTAAAATAAAATAAATAAAATACTTGATTCAGGCTAAAGTAAATATACATAAAATTAATATTTTTCTTACATAATATAAAGGTATATTAAATCTTCACATAAAATATCATACTTGTCATATTTGTATTTTTATAATTTTCTACACATTTAAAATGAATTTATTTTTGCTTTAGAAATTTTTCTTGCATTAGGGGTAATTTTGGTATTTTTTACACTTGTGAATTTTTAAGGTTTAACAACTTCTTCCCCCTCTAAAAAAAAAAATTTGTCCTCGAAAATTTGAAAAGAACCCGGAAAATGAAAACTAAATAGAACGAAAACGAAATACATACCGAACTAGACAAAGAAATGAGTATAACTAACACGCAAAACTCTTCGGTCTCCCAGGTAGCCTCACGCTCTGGGTGATTCTTCCAAAGAAATCTTCACAAAAAGTGAAGAACTTGTTTCTATGACTCTCTCTTGCCGATCCAGAATGGGATACAGGAATCCTCGGACAAAGACATAACAGCGAATCTGATCAAAAGGATAAGAATGCGACATGCAATGGATGATAAATGGTAATCCCCATCAAAAGAGAACATGAAAGACATCGTGAACGAGGCGATTACTACGGAAGGAAGCCCGCCAGACGATACGAAACCTCTCCAATACGTTCCCAAAATTTCAAAAACGGACCAATGAATCGAGGACTCCTGGAGCTTGCCCTTGAATCCCAAAACGTCAAAACTTCACCCCACCCCCCCTTCTTAATGGCGAAACTGATGTTAAAATACGCGATCAACAACTTGAAACTCTAAGTCACGTCGATGCTTATCAGCATAACTCTTCTGTCGCGATCTAGCCTCTTTCAATTTCTCCTTAGCAACAGCCACTTTCTCATTAGTAATCTCGATGAGCTCCGGACCTTCAATCAAACGCTCACCTACTTCATCCCAGCAAATAGGTGCTCGACATTTTCTACCATACAAAAGCTCGAAAGGTGCTGCCTTGATGCTAGCATTCCAACTATTATTGTAGGCAAAACTCCACCAAGCACATATTCATCCCCCATCTACCTGTCCCATTTCCAAAGCACAATCCCTCCAACAATCTTCCAATGTCTGAATGTCCTCACTAACTGACCATCGGTTTGAGGATGAAATGCTGTACTGAACTTAAGACGAGTTCCCCAAGCTTTCTGTAATCCTTTCCAAAAATGAGACGTAAACTTCGGATCTCTATCGGACACAATAGACGTCGGAGTACCATGCAGTCTAACGATTTCCTGTCGAAAAATCTCTGCCAACTTGCTAATACCATAGTTCTTCCGAATGGGTAAGAAATGAGCAGACTATTTTAGCCGATCCACCAACCACCCAAATCGCATCATGTCTTTTCCTGAGTATTAGGCAAACCAGTAACGAAATCCCATGGAAATCTCATCCTATTTCCACGAAGGAATCTCCAATGGCCTGTAACAAACCAACTAGACCCACAGATGTTACAATTTATTACTGCCTGCAAGACAAGTCATACATTGATACAAACGTAGCCACATCTGCTTCAAATGCCGTTTTTAGTTCCACCAAAAGTACTGTTTCAAATCTCTGTACATTTTGGTTGAACCTGGATGAATAGTAAATGGAGAACTATGAGCTTCCGTCATAACCTTCTCGCAAGTGCCAGATATTGGAACACATAGCGCTATCTTCAAACCACACAACATAACCGTCATCGATCAACAACTGAACTCAGTATGTTACCGCATCAACATTCTTGCACAATAGCCCACAACTCCCCGTCGTCCCTTTGAGCTTCTTTGATCTGTATCATGAGGTAGAACTCTATCCTCATACTCGCACCAATAGCCACCTAATAACCCGTACACATAGATCAACAACCAAACGCTCTAATCATGAAAGGATTAATGGAATCAAACAACAGCTATCATCCCAGATTTTTCGACTAAGTGCGTCGGCCAACCACATTAGCCTTGCCCGGGATGGTACTATAGGATGTTAGTGTTCAAAAAATAATCTTTTCAGAAAGTTCCAACCATCTTCTCGTCTCATGTTAAGTTTCTCACAGATTAAGACATATATTTAGACTCTTATGATCTGTAAATATATCACAAGGCAATGCACCAAACAGATAGTGCCTCCAGATATTCAATGCAAAAACCACGCAGCTAACTCACTCAAGATCATGGTTGGATAATTTACTTCATAAGGCTTCAGTGTCTTGAAGCGTAGGCAACACCTTCCAATGTTGTCATCAATACACAACCCAAACCTTTATTCGATGCATCACTGTAATATCTGAAAACACCGTAAACCTGATGGAAAGAGTCAATAATCGAAGCAGGACACCATCTCCGTTTCAATCCTCAAAACTCACCTGACGCTCATAAACAAGGCCCGTCCACGAACAAACTTCTCACCCTTCTCATCAGTTGGGGTAAGAGGTATAGCAAATCGGGAGACACCCTCAACAAAGACGTCGGTTAATATCCAGCAAGCCCAGAAAACTTTCTCACTTCCGTCACCGTAGTAGGTCTTCGGCTCCATTTGGTGTATAGCTTCAAACCTTTGAGGAACCATAATGATTGCCGTCCTGTAGATACAATATGACCAAGAACCGCTTGCTGTAACCAGAACTCGCACTACAATACCGGATAGGTCTTCGAAAACTTTCCGCATAACAATTTCTTTTGTCTAATAATCTCAACACAATCCGTAATGGTCTCTCATGCTCTCATCAACATGGGAAAACGAGGATGTCGTCGATGAAAAAAATAACGAACTTATCAAGGATACTACGTTAAAATACGGTTCAATCAAATCCAGAAAACACGGCAAAGAGCATAGTCAGACCGAAAGGCATAACCAAGAATTCGAAGAGGCCATAAACGCAGTACGAAAAGCAGCTAGAATATTCCTGCACTCCTCACAGAACGAAGCTGGATGATAACCAGATCGCAGAACAATCTTGAGAAAAATATATTGGCCCCTAGCAGTTGGTCAAACAATCGTCGATTCGCGGAATGAGGATACGGTTACAATCTTAATGCCGGTTAAGTTTCGCGGTAAACAATAACACATAAGCGCATGCTCCCATCCTTCTTCTTAACAAATAAGACCGGTGCACCCCACGGTGAAACACTAGGTCTAATGAAGCCATTCTCCAACATCTCTTGTAACTGCTCCTTTAACTCCTTCAATTCAACAGTGCCTATACGAAAACGGAGCGTTGAGATAGTTCAGCACCGGGAATTAACTCAATGCCAAATTCCATCTCTCTATGCAGAGGAAGACCAGGGAAGTGGTTCATCGGGAAAAACATCATCAATTCAAACGAACAACAGAAAGATTATCAATATTTAATGACTCCCAAAGATGTGTCCATAACAGAAGCCAAAAAACCTTGGCACCCATGAGAAATCAAGGTACGTGCCTTCATAGCAGAGATGAGCTTAACGGACTTAAGCGGTGAGGAACCATGATAAACAAATTCAGGTTGGCGAACGTTACCAAAGATCACAGTCCTAGCATAGCAGTCAATGGTAGCTCGATGAGAAGCCAACCAATCCATGCAATGAAATCACGATCAAAGCGTCCGAGCATAATGGATAGGAACAAATCCGCAGGACGAATACGAACATCCAAAACATATAGGGCCTGTTAACATCTTCATGGTACAATAAGCCATTGTATCTTCATTGGGTTTGAAACTGAATAACGCGTTCAATTAATGGTGTAGGAGTCATATTACAAACGAAATGATTATGCGTTCAATTCCTACGGGTAGTCACCATCTGAACGATCGAGAAAACGATTAGCAAACGAAAACAAGATAGGTTACGGAAGAGAGTTACGCAGAAGGAACCTAATGTCTACCCAATCCTCACAGGTCATAGCCTAAGCTCTAAGGTCATAAGACCTCGTCATGATTAACCTGGCTCTGATACCATAAATTGTAACGCCTCGACCTAAAAGGGTAGAAGTATTACAAATATGGTTTGACATCAAAAGCATACATAATCATAACACAAGCATAAACAGCGGAAGTCTCAAATAAATAACCAAAGGAAAATAAGTCAACATGACTTAAGGTACATAAGTTCTTAAAGGACAGACATATCCAAACGAAATAACCGAAATAACGAACGTCTTGAAAAGAAACAATTCATATATCAAAACTAAGATCTCTAGGGTAAGTCCACACTCAGCACTCATATTCTGAAAGCAAACCCCAGCTCCTAGCTTAGATACCTGCCGCAGGAAAAGAAAGTGCGGCTGAGCTTACAAAGCCCAGTGAACAGATATATATAATCGAACGCAAAAGATAACGGAAAATCAAAGGATACGATATAAGGTAAGACAAATCAAAAGTCAATTCATAGTGTAAGGAAAGATGAACCAGAAAATCGAATCAAGTCTAATCACCAAGCCCAAACAAATCATATCACCCAAACATCAGTCACCAAATATACATATGTCATAATGTCATAATCCATCGAATACAAAACAAATCTAGGATGCATCCATACGCCCCTTAAACAAATAATTTGTAACTATCCATATTTAATTTACTTTAATTTGTAATAAATACATAATTAAATACACTTAATTTCGGCATAACTTATATATACACTAGCCTCAAGGCCCGCCCGTTGGGCGGCAAGCTTTAAGATTGGTTATATGATGATTTGTTATAGATTGATGAATTAATAGAG